>VDFB02139601.1:0-19910 GCA_007258455.2 Sequoia sempervirens | reverse complement strand
AAAAGTTTAATCTTGCTTCTTGTCTAATTTTTTTTTTTTTTTATAACCATTATGCAAATTTTTTTTATCTAAAAAATTCTAAGTATTTTTTGTTTTCAAAATTCAACGCTATATATTTACAAGCATGTTAATATTTATGCAATTTTTTAGAAAATTTCAAATAAAGGATTATAGTTCAACTTTTTTAAGAAAATTTCAAAAAAATTACATGTTATAATTTTTTTAACAAATCTACATATTAAATCTGTAAAAAATATTTTCCTTTCAAATCTGTATAATTAAAAAAAATCATTTAAATTTGCATGTACAATTTTTTTAAAAAAGTCATTATTTTTGCATGTTATATTCAAATTTACATGAACAATTTTTTATTTAGAAAAATCTATTTTTTTGGACATATATAGTATCTATTTTGTTTAAAAAAAAATCTAAAAAAATCAACACTACTAAATAATCAAAAATAGAAAGTTGGAAAAAAGGCTTCAACCTTCTATTATTTTGTTTTATAAATCTTTAAAATCAATTTTTGAAAGTTTAAAAAATCAAATCTTTTTTAAAGATTAATCTTTGTTTTTTTAAATAAAACCTTTAAATTCTCTCACCCATAGGAAAAGCTCTCCCATTTAGTTTTAGAAATTTTCTTTTATAATCTTTAAATCTTTATTTTTCCTAACTTTAAGCCTATTTTCTTTTGGAAGTAAAAAGTTTTAATAAAAATTTTCAAGTTAAATTTAAAGTTTAGTAAGAATATTTGTTAATCTTATTAAAATATTTATTCATTTAATATTATTTGTTAGTTTTTTCAAATAATTTAAATCATCCTCCCAATCGATTTTGTACCTATCTGCTGCAGCGTTTGGTATTACTGTAGCTGTTATCCTATTTTGTTGTTACCTTTTTTCCATGATCAAAGGAGGATTCCATACCTTTGTAGACCATCTTCCTCTTCAGAATTAAAGGTGGATTTTTCCTTGGGTCACTAGTCTAGTTTTAAAGGTTACAAGCAAAGGTTGATGGTAACCTAATGTACTCATTTTTCATTTGCAGGTTCTAGACGGGGTACTTACCATATTCTATAGTCCAAGGACACAAAAGTAGTCTCAACTGTCTTAGTAGTAGTTACTCATCTTTGTGCTATGTATGAAGATCAGCCATATATTTAGAAAGTTTTATGCCATTTGTTTCTGAGATTTTTAAAATGGCATATTGTTGTAGCTCCCTACTGGAATTAGGAATTTTTAGATATGCACTTTATTTTTTCATCATGCACCAACATGAGTCACACTTTAGAGGCATAGGCGTGAGGGTGTAGAAATAAGGTACAGGTGATACAAAAATGTGACCATAGCCAGCTACATTATCTTCAACTAAGAAAAAACCATACGCATTAACTACTCTTTGAGGTCTATGACCTACCTCTGCACAAATTCATTTTTAATATTTATTCCCATTTGCACATATTATTTTAGTATGTATTCCCATTTATTTTTAATCATTTACATATACATGTTTTAATAGATTTATTTAGGAATCAAAAACTTCAAAGACACATAGTCTTCATATAAAACCCTAGTATTTTCTTGCAGACTCATTTCTTATTTTATTTTAATTCGCTTATTAGGTGTGAGGATTAGATTTATTTTAAAAACATATTGACTATGTAGCTTATCAATCGTTAGCTCATTTTAGGTCTTTTTTTTGTTACAAGTACCTTATTTAATATATATATTTACTGGTTTTGATTCCAATATCTTATTGTTCATTTGTCTACTACTAACTATTTTCATTGCTCTCTCCTCTTATGCAGATCTAAAATAGGAGATGCTATAAAGAATTTATGGGTTTATAGTCAAGATAACATGAAATTTAGTACATAGAATATGCTTCATGGAGGTTATCAAATAGATAACACTTTGGTTCATATTGTATATAATTTAGATTTCCTTCTTTAAGCTTATTTTGGAAGAGCCCCTTTTTGAAAACTAGTGGGTTTAAAACTTCCAAGGCTTGATAAAAAGAACAAGAAATTTTATGTACAATTATAGGTGGAAGGATCTTTCTTAGTTTTTTTCAATTTTAAAAGTATAATATATCAGTAGTTTGCATATTGCAAAAGATTTTGTCTTCAAAATTCTATATATAGAGTTCTTTGTAACAATTTTAAAAGCATAATAAATTAGCAGTTTGCATACTGCAAAAGATTTTGTCTTCAACACTTTATGTATAGAGTTCTTGGTAACATATTTTATATACATTTTGAATAGTGTTATTTTCAATCCTTTGAGCAGATTTATGATTATTTTAGTTTATAAATGACTACCATGACTAAATAAATGACTAAACAATGACTAAATAAATGGTTACAATGACTAAAATGACTACAATGACTAAATAAATGACTAAACAATGATTAAATAAATGACTGCAATGACTAAATAAATAATTGCAATGACTAAATAAATGACCAGTTAATAACAATCAATGACTAAATTAATGACTAAATAAATGACTAGTTAACAATAATCAATGACTGAATTAACGACTAAATCAATGACTAAATCAATGACCAAATCAATGACTAAATCAATGACTAGATAAATGACAAATAGTTTAGTCATAAATTTGGTCACATTATAAATGACCGACAATAAACTACTAATGGTCACGTGACCAAAATTAGTCATTTATATACAATTTTTAGTGATTTATTTAGTCATATATTGTTGTTTTTGTACTAGTGAATTCAATTTGGTAAGCCATTGTTTGACCTATAGAGTAGTTGCGTGGATGGGTATGCTTTTGAGAATAATATTTTGGTTAGCTCTAATTCAGGAGTTTTGAGTCACATAAATGGTGTTATTGAGGATATATCAATGAAATATCATTTGGAAAATATGGACAAACATTTTATTTGCAGCCCAAGGTATGAAAATATTTCAAATTTGTTTCTTACTATGTCACTACAAAATTCTTGTCATCATGAAAAGCATGTTAAAAGTGGCGATAGAGTAATGGATACAACTTGTAGCAAAGGGAATGTAGATTTTTTGTTTCAAGCTCAAGATTATTTTCACATATGGGATCTCGATGTTTTAATGAAAGAATCACAAAAAGAAGATATTTGGAAGAACATGAAGGATGAAATTCTTGCCAGGTTCAATTTCAAGGTTGTGGATGTGTTTTCTATTTCAAAATCGTTGACTTGTAAAGAAAAGCAATGGAGGCATGGGGGTGAATGCACCTTCTATTTAGGAAAACCACTAAGGAAGACAAAAATTTCAAAGAATAAAGTATGTGATTATTTCTATGTTGAAAAAAGTGATATGAATATGAATGTAGGATGGTTGTATTCCTTTGGTGAGTTATTGCAAATTTATGAATCCAAGGAGATTAAGTTTACACTTGAAGTGGAAGATGTTATTCTTAAAGGCGATTCCATGGAAACTTTGAAGATGGTCATGACTAAGAGGTCTTCTTTCATGGGACAAGATTCTTGGTTAGCTATTTTTACAGTGAAGGATAGCATGTAAATCATTATTTCTTCCAATAAGCAACCTAGGCTTAATTTTGATATATGGAAACCTTCAAATCAACATGGCATAGTAATTTTAGGATCAAGCCTCATTCAAGTTTTCTTCCATTGGATATATGGGGGAGTTTACAAGAAAAATAAGATTTCAAAGGATTCCTTCACTATTTCTAGCATGAAGGTTGCAAAGTTATCATACTTAGATCATATCAATGGTACTTTAGTCACAAAGGAGAATGAAATTCAAGAAGTAATTGATGATCCAGTGAAGGTAACCAACTCATATATTATTTTAATATCAGATTTCTCACATCAATTCATGGAAGGACATGATATAGCATGTGGAAGTGATTGAGATTCATTAATGGAAAGGTATGGCTTCATCCAAATTCAGAACAAAAAGTTGATTGGTGTAAGAAATGGATTTTTTGTTGATGATAAAAGATTACAATATGCTTTAGAGTTTGTTATGGGTTACATTACATATGTTTCCTTAACACTTACTAACCTATGTGATCATGAGGGAGAGCTCCAAGATGATTATATTAAAAATAATACTCTTAAAAAGGGGTCTACATTGGTTGCTAATGATGAATCAACTTGTAATATTAGCAACTTATACAGGGCAATTTATATTGAATAAACAAAGGTGTAAGGAAAATGAAGTGAAAAATTATATGGTTCATTGGTTGAAGCCTATGATACAAATTCAAGGATCCAAACAATGTCACTTCTTATGTTCCTATATTAATGGAGCCATTCAAAACTTAGGTAAGCAATTTCACATGATCCTAGTTGGCTTCAAATGTATCTTTTGAAGAAAGGATTCCCCTAAAATTGAGAATGCATTCCAAAAAAATGAATTTGTTGAAAAAAATATACATGGAGGACTGATTTCATATCCTTTATAAAATTCAAGTGTGCTACAATAAAGCATGGGAATGCTACACAAGAAGTTTTGAAAAAGATTGAAGAGATAATCCTTTCATTTCATGAGATCATGCTTGCAAATTTAGTATGTGGGATTTGGTGTTGTTGTAGATTGTTTTTTTTTGTTTCACCATTATTCACCTACTACTTAAATTCATTCCATGCAACTAAAATTAATTTTTTTCAAGTTGAAGTGAAGGATGAGCTAAGTGATGTGTATTTCTGCAATATGAAATTCAACAATATAGAGATGAATGAAATATTTGATTTTAGAAAATATGTTGGATATTGTAGAGGATGTCATCAATATTATCACAGTCCATCATGTTGCAAAAAACATAATTTTAATACTATCATGAGCTTTAGGAATCATTGGAACAATTTTTCAAATGGCAGTGCATCACTAGTTAGAGATCTAAGACAATTTACAAGGTCAATATTTAGAGTTGGGAAGAGTATATGTTACTGCTTTATGTTGATATTTTCCACTCTTATATTAAATTTTTTATGTTATATATTAGTCCATGAATTTGTAAGTAACATCTCACAAGTTGAGGTTAAGTATGGGCATATTGTTGTACATTTCAGAAATGTATATTTCAGCATTGTGGAGGATAAAGAAGTGACTATTTCCAAACTTCATATTTGTTGTATGGGAGAGTATATTGACTCTTATAATAGTCCTAAAGGTAGAAAAAATCAGATACATATCATTGGAAAAGGTTACAGGAGTTTCAGGTTATACTTCTTTCATGCTAGAGAATATACACACCTAGAAACACAAGTTGTGAAAAGAAGATGGATGCAATTGCATTTGGTAAGATTACAAAATTTCTTTGGGAAGATGTGGTTCAAATTTGGAATTGGAATGAATGTGTAAAAGCTTTGGAGGTGTATTCTTGTTTATTTCATGACAATGTCACACAAAAATACGAGTTTACAAATTTGCACAGAGTCCCTTGGAAAAAGATGGTACACAACACCAGAACGGGATCAAGGTTTGGTACTCATTTTTTGATGAAAAATAATTTTTGCATCAGGACCATGGAGATATATGTTTATAATTTCTTGGGGACAAACAATTTTGAGAAGGGAGGACTTGTTATGTCCCTTATTCCAAAAATAGAACTTGCTAAAAATAGTAAGTTTCCACCATCCTAAAATAGTAAGTCAAGAAGGATCACCGGTGATATTGGGAAAAAGTATATATTTAATATTTATATTATTCTAATTTCATGTCCCCTTTCTAAATTTAGATACTTTCTAATTATAGCAAGCCCAATTTCCAAAACTAGTAATTTGAGGATATGCAAGTTAATTGGGAAAGGTTGATTTTTCAAGGCATCTAATTTATAATATGTTGGAGACCAAACATTATAAGTTATAAATTATTTAATTTCATCCAAATTGGGTGTGGATTTTTTGGAAAAAAAAGCAAAAGGTAGATTTTTGGCTTAATTGATGGTGGTGGAAAAAAAGAAAGATATTTTAATTGGAAAGCAAATGATTTTGTTTTATTTTTGGTGGTGTCTATTATTGGGCTTCACATGTAGCATAATTGCAGAGGCATTGAGAATTTTGGTGCCCAAAGTTGGTTTCTTTTTGGGTTTCCATATTAATGCTTTTTGCATCTAATTTGCATTCATTCTATGAAGTTTTTTATAGGAAATTGCTACTCTTCTTCAAGGCCGGAAAACCATTGAAGAGTGATCTTCTAGGCTGCTAAATTGGGAAGATATAGAGTTGTAGACAATGGATTTGTAGGTCTCCAGAGGAAACTTCACTAAGAGGTTGCACAATGTGCTTTCAAAGAATTTTATTGTGTGTTTTACATGATTTTTGGATGTGGGTTTTGGAGTATATTTGTATTGTTGTTGTAACCATTTTTTGGGTGTTTTTTGTTGTCATTTGTGACTTGTATTTCTGTTATGAAAAGCTCTAAAATGTGTATATTCCATCTCCATTAATGTAATTATTTTTGCAGAGCTTTTTATGCTTTTCTTGGGGTTTAGGTGTTGTTTTGTGTGTGTAAAACTTGAGGGATTTGTGAAAATGTATGGGAATATCTATAGACTATTAAAAGTGTCTTTTTAGAGGCTATTATGCTGCCAAATTTTTCTGCAATAAAATTCTAAAGGTGGTTGGCTTCATTGGTACAATTTTCAGTGCACCCAATTTCAGAATTTTTACCTCACATAAAATCTCAAAAATTGATAAAGCATTGCAAAAATCAGATTTAATAATTTATTGGGGATATTACAATTTCCTTTTTCCAAATGGTGAATGATTTTTTTTTGTTGTTGAAAACTATAGGTTTCAGGAGTGAACTTATTTGTGATGTTTTGTCCCAATTTTCTGATCTTTCCTAAACTTAATTTCTAGGAATTTATAAGATATAAAAATGGTTTTGAAGCAAATGTTCTCTGACTATTACCTGAGTGGTTATTGTTCTGTAGATAATTGAGGAGTTGATCTGTTGTTCACTTAGCAATCACCATACAAGTTAACTTTTTTGTTTTAGACTATTGTTGCGTAATAGTCTTTGGAGTTAATTTAGGAGTTGTTTTTTTAGTTTAGTATTTGTTTTAGGTGTTTGTTGGTAAATAAATAGGAGAGTTGGACTCGTAAAGGGTAGATTTTTTTTAGATGTAATTTGGTTTTGAATTAATAGATACAGAGCAGTTTGTAATGCGTAGTGAACTCATTTGTGATGTTTTGTCCCAATTTTCTAATCTTTCCTAAACTTAATTTCTAGGAATTTATAAGATATAAAAATGGTTTTGATGCGAATGTTCTCTGACTGTTACTTGAGTGGTTGTTGGTCTATAGATAATTGAGGAGCTGATTTGTTGTTCACTTAGCAATCACCATAGGAGTTAACTTTTTTGTTTTAGAATATTGTTGCTTAATAGTCTTTGGAGTCAATTTAGGAGTTGTTTTTTTAGTTTAGTATTTGTTTTAGGTGTTTGTCGGTAAATAAATAGGAGAACTGGACTCGTAAAGGGTAACTTTTTTTGAGATGTAATATGGTTTTGAATTAATAGATACAGAGCAGTTTGTAATGTGTAGTGAACTCATTTGTGATGTTTTTTCCAATTTTCTAATCTTCCCAAACTTAATTTCTAGGAATTTATAAGATATAAAAATGGTTTTGATGCGAATATTCTCTGACTGTTACCTGAGTGGTTGTTAGTTTATAGATAATTGAGGAGCTGATCTGTTGTTCACTTAGCAATCACCATAGGAGTTAACTTTTTTTGTTTTAGATTATTGTTGTGTAATAGTCTTTGGAGTCAATTTAGGAGTTTTTATTTTAAAGGCCAATGGAATCCAACATTGTGGTAGTTAATGTGGAATTGTAAAAGAGGTTTGAACATAAATCATATTGTTGTTTTACATTTTTCTTCTTCCCACCTAGTTAGGCAATAAAATCTTCTTCTTTTTTTCCCTTGCAAATAAATAAATAAATTTAAAACTTATTTTATTTGCTTTTGAAATTCTATAATAAATAAATTCACATTAATAAATTTAAATAAGTTTGGGAATGAATACTAATAATTAATCATTTCATATACAATTTATTAATTTATTAATCTTCATATTGAGAGAAAGTAAGATTTAGAAATCTTGATTTATCACTAAAAGAATTATAATAATTATTTTAAAATTAATTATTTACTAAGACTTCTAATCCCAAACTTTGTGAAAAATAAATAAATATTTTAAATAAATAAATCAAGATTTTTGTTTTATTGCTTTAAAATCTAGAGGTTGTTTTAGAGACTTTTAATTTAGTAAATCAATTTACAAAGGCAAGTTTCTTGAATTATTACTTTTAAAATAAAAATCATGTTATTTGATTCATGGATGAGATTTTTTTTTTCAACCTTCTAATTTGGTAACTAAATTCAAGTTTTAACTAAATTCTAAACTTCTAACAATATTCATTTGAAAAAAAAATCTTAGAGTGAGCTTCTCGACTAAATAATTATTTAATAAATTTATTAAGTCATTAATTAAACTTTACTATTAACAAATTTCTAAATTTTCTTTAACATTTTTCAATATAATTATGTTATTATTAAATTTTTAACTTAATAATTTATATATATATACACTTAATAATATACTTTATTATTAAATAATATTATTATCAATATTTTAATGCTTATTAATATATTTTAATATTAAGGACTAACCTTCTAATTTCAAGTACAAGATTTAGTATAAATATGTTTCCTTAAAATTTGAGATTCCTTCTTAGTGGAGAAAAGTAAAGAAATATGAAGAAAAGTAAAGAAATGTTGATTTTTTTTTCCAAGATAAGATCCACGACTGATTTTTGGATGTTTCTAAGTTAAATAGTTTCCTCCCCTTTATTTATTCAAACCTACATTTGTTTCAAAAGTATATGATATTGAATTTCCACAAAATTTACTAGATACATTAATTTATAATTTTTTTTCTTTAATTCATAATTCAAAAAAAATACATATTAAAATTTATTATCTAAAAGCTTCTCATTCCCAACTAATTCTTAAATGATATTCAAATTTATTATTTTAAAACATTATTGAATTTTATTTTTCTAAAAATATTTTTTATTATTTTTTATTATACAAATGTCAATATTTAATATCATAAACTTTATTTAACAATAAATAAAGTAGCCACCCTCCCTTTATGGTGAAGGCCTACTACCTTTTTTACACACATATACTTTAAATTGAAGTTTAAATAAGGTTTAAATAATAAAAGTTTAAAATAAATTTTTAAATAAAGATTAAAATAAAATTTAAATGATATTTAATATGAATTTAAATAAAATTTTGATATAGATTTTAAATATGAATTTTGAATAAAATTTAATATGAATTTTAAAGTTAAATTTAATATAATTTTTTAACTTAATGTAAATGAAAATAAGAAAGAATTTTTTTATTTTTACATAAAAATGATTTTTTTATTTATCTTAGAAAAATATATTAAATTAAATTTTGAGACAAAATTTATATGTGAATTAAAATATCATTATAGTTAAAATTATTAAAATCTTTTTTAGTGAGAGAAAAAAATTGTGTTAAAGAAATTTGTTAGTTTAATTTTTTTGTTTTCAAAATGTTTGTATAATATTGAAGGAATGGATCAAATGAGAAAATAATTAAATTTAAAACAAGGTTTTTTTGAGAAATATTTTCTATTAAAACTTCTTGAATAAATAAATAGATTCAAAGAGAGAGAGAGAGGGGAAAACTACAAGATTGAGAAAATGGGAAAAAAAAAATCTTTTAAATGGAGTGAAGGGAAATTTTAAGCTTGCATGTTTGATAGGTTGCTAATCGGGTCGGGTCAATTGGAACTCATGCATGTTGTTAGTTTTAGTTTGCATGCATGCAGAGACTGAGAGATTGAGACATGGCAAAAATAACACCCATGTATGAGATGTATTTATTCATGCCTTAGTGCATTTATGTAGAGATCTTGATAGTAATTTTGTGAGACACTGTTACCCATGTATGAGAGATGTATTTATCTCACAGCCTTTTATGCATTTGTGTAGAGATCTTGATAGTAATTTTGTGAGACATTGTTATGCTACCAGACTCATTCTAGATTTGTATCCAGTAAAACAACACCTGCAAGAGCATAGACTCTACAAATTGTATTGTAATAGTTTTTACTTGAAATACAATTGATATGTGCTTTGGTATGTGGTTTTTTTCTTAAAATTTTTTTTCCACATGAATTAATGGTTTAAATATGAAATTAATCTAATTACATGTGTATTCTTAAGTGAAATTGTTAAAGTTAAAGATTTAAAATTTATTATTTTAAAACATTATTGAATTTTATTTATCTAAAAATATTTATTATTATTATTTATTATACAAATATCAATATTTAATATCATAAACTTTATTAAACAACTAAAAATAACATTTAATTTTAATATATTAAATCTTTTAAAAAATAAAAATAAAAATAAAGTAGCTGCCCCCCTTTATGGTGAAGGCCTACTACCTTTTATGCATACATACACACAAATATAAATACTTTAAATTAAAGTTTAAATAAGGTTTAAATAATAAAAGTTTAAAATAAATTTTTAAATAAAGATTAAAATAAATTTTAAACGATATTTAATATGAGTTTAAATAAAATTTTGATATAGATTTTAAATATAAATTTTGAATAAAATTTAATATGAATTTAAAAGTAAAATTTAATATAATTTTTTAACTTAATGTAAATGAAAATAAGAATGAATTTTTTTTATTTTTACATAAAAAATATTTTTCTCATTTATCTTAGAAAAATAGATTAAATTAAATTTTGACACAAAATTTATATGTGAGTTAAAATATCATTTTAGTTAAAATTATTAAAATAATTTTTTAGTGAGAGAAAGGAATTGGTTAAAGAAATTTGCTAGTTTAATTTTTTTGTTTCACATACAAAGGTGTAAGTTAAATAAATTAATTTAGATTAGAGATCTAAAAATATTTTCCATTAAAATTTCTTGAAAGAATAATATTGAAAGAATGGATTAAAATGGGAAAATAATTAAATTTAAAAGAAGGTTTTTTTGAGAAATATTTTCCATTAAAATTTCTTGAATAAATAAATAGATTCAAAGAGAGAGAGGGGAAAACTACAAGATTGAGAAAATGGGAAAAAAAAATCTTTTAAATGGAAAGAAGGAAAATTTAAAGCCTACCTGTAATGCCACGAAACCAAGTCCTTCTTGTTGAATCCCATGCTTAGCTCTTTCCAAATCTTCGCTCCTCTTCTCTACAACAAAGAAAAACTACCTTTTTCTTCTATTCCTATCTTCACCTAAGAAATTACTACTCTGAAAAATTGCATGAAAGGAAAAATCAATGATGAAAAAATAATTACTATGAAGAATTCTCAATTTCACCCCCCTTTGAAAGAGGTTGAAGGGTCGTATTTATAGGAAAGTATGTTTGATCGATGGTTGAGATTGGATAGCAAGATCGATGGTTAAGATGAGAGGAGAGAATGAAAAGTTTTTGTTCTAAAGAGGATAATAATTAATTTAAAACAAGATGGAGTTAAATGATAAAAGATGAAGTGTTGACTGGGAAAGCAAAAGAAAAGTTGAAGTAGAGAAAGATGGCAACCTTAAATAAAATTTATTTATTTCAAAAATTTAAAATAAATTTTTACATCGAATCAATCAAGAAAATAGTAATATAATTTTACAAATTAGAGAATAAATATATGGAAAAAAAATCATATTGTGCAATATAATTATTCTTAATCTAATACTCTATGCATTGTCAAAATGTAAATTACATATATATAATTATTTAATTATCAATAAAATTTATTATATGCAATTGGATTTACTAATTGAGTGCATGCATAGTTTCTAAAATTTGTAAATTTTCTAACATAATTATTTTATAAAATAATATTTCATAGATTACTAATATATTGATTTTTTTTAGGTACTTTAATAATATGTCTTCAAGAAAGAAGAAACAAGCTACTATTGGAGAAATGTATAAGTGGACTAGAGAGAAGGTTTCTAAAACTTCTAGTAATTCAATGTTACATGAACAGTCTCATAATAATCATCTGAAAGAAACATTTAAAGAAATATTTGGGTCCTCTTCAGATGATGATTCAAATGAAGATGCATATCAAGGTGGTGAAGGGGATAGTATTAGTGATGAAGTTGGGGAGGGGTCAAATCTCAATGAAGGGAAGCAAAAAGTTCTAAAGAGAAAATTTTGAATGGAATGGTTAGAAAAATTTGTTCGGTTAAATTATTTTGAGCATGATGGTAAAATACTTATGAAATGTAATTATTGTGAGAAGTATAAGATGTCAGGCCCATGGGGTATAGGGGATGGGTGTAGCAATTTACAACGTGATGCTCTTGTCACTCATGAAAAATCTATAATACATAAAGATGCTCAAGCAAGATGGATTAATGCAATGGAGAAAAAGATAAAATCTATTCTAGATCATATTTTAGAGATAGAAGATATTAATATGGAAAGAGTAATCACTACAATGAAAGCAACTTATTTTGTTTGTCAAGAGGACTTATCTTTATCTAAGTATGAGAAAATATGTAAATTTCTCATGGATCTAAAAACTCCTAATATGCCAAAGTCTCAAGAATACTTTGCATACACAAATCCGAAGGGTGCAAATGATTTTCTTTTTTGCATATAAAAATATCTTGAACAAATTCAAATAGAAGAGATGTTGAAAAGTCCTTTTTTTCTCTAATAGTTGATGAAAGTACTAATATAAGTTTAAAGCAACACCTTGTTGTTTATGCAAGATATTTAACTTCAGAGGGTCATGGGGAACCTATTTCAATATTTATGAAGATCATGGATGTGCCAGATGGAAAAAGGAAAACTATATATGATACCATCAATCAGTTGATAAATGATAGAGGGATTTCATTAAAAAAACTAATAGCTGTCTCAATAGATGGAGCTTCTATAATGGTTGGGCATGAAAATGGATTTTTTTCTCTTTTGAAACAAAATATTCCAAATCTTATTTTAGGGCATTGCATAGCTCATCATGAATCATTAGCAACAGAAGATGCTTCAAAAAGGATACTTGAGTTACTATTTGTTGACAAAATAGCAAATAAAGTGCATTCATGGGTCCATAATTCACCAAAAAGAAATAATGAGTTGAATGATTTACTTAGAGTTATGTAAATTGACGTCCTAAATGTTTTGTAGATTCACACAATCAAATGGTTATCTAGAGAAGTCATAATAAGGCTTGTGAAGCTTATGCTAGCTATCTTAACTTTGTGGAAAAAAGATAAGAAGTGTTCATCATTGTATGAAAAGACAAGGATTTATTCTATTCAGTAATGTTTGCACATGCTTGCTGATATTTTAGGTGAACTAAATAAATTGAATAAAATATTTCAAGAAGAAAATGTAGACATCACAATTATTGGTTTGGCTCTTGATGAAGCAATAGGAAATTTATATAGATGGTTCTTGAGAAAAGGTACATTTGCAGAACGTACAACTTATCTTTCCAAATTCTTGATTGATTCTCAATTTGGATGTATTGAAGTCAAAGAAGAAGGTGTTGTCATTGATAAACATGAACTAAAATATATACCTATTCCAATTGAAGGATTTGAGTATGGTGATGCAGGGAAGCATATTATGAAACCATGTGTTGAAGGAACACAACAAAGTTGTCAACATCTTACAGAAGGTTATCTTCAATCTCTTATTGATTGTTTGAATGAAATATTTCGAGATCTTCCTCTTTTTAATACAGAAAAACTCCTCAGTCCTTCTTATTATCCATTAGATCGTCAAACTCAAGATAATATCTCAAAGCATTGGCTTGATAAGGTTCTCCAACATTTTCAACATACTACTTCAAATAATGTAAATGAATTTGTATCCATATTTGATGTTACCAGTTGCAAAATGGAGTTAAACTCTTTTGTTGATTCATTGCATTTGAGTTGTGAGGGTTTCAAGATGAAAGATGCATGGAGAGTCTTTCATAACATAGAATATTGGCATAGAAGCTATCCTCATATGATGAAGTTGTGGCAATTTGTGCTTACTATTCCTACAAGTATTGTTGATTGTGAACGAGTATTTTCAAAACAAAACATCATCAAAGATGTTAGAAAGTCAAAGTTGGGTTTGGATACATTGGATACATTAATGAGAGTGTCTTTAAATGGACCTCAAGAAAATGATGTAAATTGGAATTATAAAGTATCAAATATGGAAGAATACAAAGTCAAGAAGAGTTCTTGACCTTTGATAACATTTATTTTTGTTTATTTTCTATGTAATGCATCATTAATTTTTGCATCTCAATTTAAAAATAATGAAAGAAAATAGTTCATTTCTTTCAAAAAGTTGTTTTTTGTGTTTAAATATAGGCAAATTATATAATGAAAATTTATATCAAATTATTATATTTTTAATTGTTTATTGATATTTTTAAGAATTATGATTCCTATAAAAATACTTAATTAATTTATATGATACATAATATTTTAAAAAATAACCAAATTACTTGTGTTACATTAAAAATAGAAATTTATAAAAAAAAATCATATTTAATATGTATAATTAATAAAATCAATAATGTTTTAATATAAAATATTTTATATAAAAATATATAAATTAAATATTTTTTTGACAATTAAAATTTTTCATAAAGCGTAAAGTCATAGGCATTTAAATGAACAAACCGTCACAAAATTTTCATATGACAGGTAGGGGTGGCTGTCAAATTTCAGGCCTGTCTTGCATGTTGCATGTTGGTTCATGTATGTGCATGTTTGAAAAGTTGCTAATTGTGTCACTTGGGACTCGTGCATATTGTTAGTTTTAGTTTGCATGCATGTAGAGACTGGGAGATTGAGACATGGCAAAAATCAACACCCATGTATGAGATCTATTTATTCATGCATTAGTGCATTTGTGTAGAGATCTTGATAGTAATTTTGTGAGACACCGTTATGCTACCAGATTCACTCTAGATTTGTATCCCAATAAAACAACACTTGCAAGAGCATAGGCTCTACAAATTGTATTGTAATAGTTTTTACTTGAAATACAATTGATATGTGCTTTGGTGTGTGGGTTTTTTCCTGAAAGGGATTTCCCACATGAATTATGTGTTATGTGTTTTAATGGTTTAAATCTGAAATTAATCTACTTACATGTGTATTCTTAAGTGAAACTATTAAAGTTAAAGATTTGAAACAAATTTTTGCAACCTCTTCCTTGATTGATTTGCATTAGTGAAGTATTTCCACACTCGGATTTCCTTTCAATTGTTATTAGATCTTGACCAACTTTGTTATCCTTGTTCGGTTTGAAGGGTTTTTTGTGCTTATCTAGATTCAATGGGAGTTCTTGTAAAGAGAACTTTGTAAATCTTGTTGTAGTTTTATGATGGCAAGCACATTTGGAAGAATAGAGATGGATAAATTTAATGGCAACATTTTTGAGTGTGGAAAATCAAAATGGAGGATATATTCATAGACTAAGATCTATGGGCTACAATATCTAGTACAAAACTAGTAGCAACCTCACAAGAGGATTGAGATCTAATGGATAAAAAATCCAAGGGTTTGATAAGATTCTATTTGGCTGATTCTATGCTCTTGAATGTCCATGAGGAGAAGACTGTAGCTAGTATTTGGAAGAAGCTTGGTGGAATTTATAAAGGGAAATCCTTGGTGAATAATATATTCCTAAGAAAGAAGTTGTATTTATGAGGATGGAGGAAGGAGGATTAGTTGTTAATCACTTGAATGCATTCAATATGATAGTGACTCAACTGGGTTCTGCTGGTGTGAAGACTGATGATGAGGACCATTGCATGCTTCTACTATGTTCTTTGTCGGACTCATGGGACCAACTAGTAATGGTTATTGGAAGCACAAAAACCACATTCAAGATGGAAGATGTGGTTGCTTTGCTATTATCTGAAGAGATGTAGAGGAAGTATTCTAAGATGGCCAAGGAGGCCCTATCTGTTTGTGGTAGATCAAAGGAGAAAGGTAAGAAAAAGGACAAGAATTCTAAGTCCAAGTCTCCAAGGAGATATAAGTCTCTTGGTAAAAATTACAAGGCTAAATGTTGGAACTATGGTAAATTTGGTCATTTCCAAAAATATTGTAAAGAGGAGAAAAAGAAGAAAAGTGATAAATTTGATTCTAAATCATTGTATAAAGATGCATATGAATTTTTTGTAGCCTTGGTAAAGCATGCATCAGAAGATGTGTGGTTGATTGATTAAGGTGCATCTTTCCACATGACCTCTCACAGAGATTGGTTCTCAAAGTATAAAGAGTATGACAGTGGGAAGGTGTATCTGGATGATGACTCTCACTTGAAGATTGTTGGTTGTGGAAGAGTCAAGATTTGATTCCTTGATGGTAGAGTGAGAGTGATTGATGGTGTTCTACATATCCCTGGTTTGGCATGAAAGATACTCTCAGTGAGTAAGTTGGGTGATGCGAGAGTGTAGGTTGTTTTCTCAATTAGCATATATAAGATGACCAAAGGTGCTATGGTTCTTGCTAAGGGTGTTTGGATTGGCACTTTGTATAAACTATATGCATGCACGGTTCAATGCAATAGCACTTCTATGAAGTCCAAGAAATGGGATTTGGATTCTTCATCCTCACTATCAGATTAAGCAAACAATAAGATTGTGGCATCTACATCTTATGGTCATGATTTTTGGGTACTTAAGGTTGCCAATTCTTTGGAGATGAAGCTCACAGCAGAGAAAACAATGTTCTTGCACCAAAGGCTTGGCCATATTGGTGAGAAGGGTCCTAGAGACCTTAAAAATAAGAGCCTTATGGAAGGCTTTAATGATTGTCATCTCGAGTTCAATTTTTTTAAACATTGTATATATGGAAAACATCATGTTTCATTTTATTCTAGTTCTCATAAATATTTTAAAGTTTTAGATTATATGCATTTTGATTTGTTTGGTCCAGTTAATGTTCCTTCATTGTCTGGATCTGTGTAGTTTGTCTCATTCATAGATGACTATTCTAGAAGGACATTTGTGTACTTCCTTAGAAGTAAATATGAAATTTTCAAGCAGTTTAAGGAGTTCAAGTCCTTGGTTGAAAACTAGACTAGTAGAAAAATCAAGTGCTTGAGGATGGATAACGATGGTGAGTTTTGTTTTATAGAATTTGATCGGTTCGATAAGGACCATGGGGTCAAGAGACATGAGAAAAATCCATACACCCCACAACAAAATGGAGTTGTAGAGAGGATGAAAAAAATTTTGATGGAGAGGGCTAGTAGTATGTTGAGTGGTGTTGACCTTGAACATAAGTTTTGGGTTGAAGTTGTTGCTACAATATGTTTCCTAATTAATAGGTCTCCTACTTTGGCTCTTGTCAAAAAGACACCTATTGAGGCATGGTCTAGCAAGAGGCCCTTGATGAGACATACCTAAATCTTTTGTTGTGAGGCATATGCTCATGTGCCTGATGTGAAGATATCTATGTCAGAGAACAAGGTAGTGAAGTGTATCTTCATTGGCTATGGTGTTAGTGTGAAAGGGTACAAGATTTGGGATCCAGTTGTAGAGAAGGTGCTCTATTGTAGAAGTGTTATATTCTATGAGCTAAAACCTTCCATAGTTGATCTACACCCAAAGAAGGAAGAGAAGAAGAAGGAGGTAACTTTCAAATTCCACATACTCCTAAGAGAGATAAGCTATGTACTCCTAGTAGATGTGATGATGAAGAGAGCTCTAGTAGCTCTAAAAACTCTGAAGAAGATCCAAAACCTCAACCTCAATCGTTGAGCAGGTCTACATGAGAAAAGTGAAACTAGGTAGATTTGGATATTCTATGTTAGAATCTAGTTGTATATTTTCTTTGAATGCTAACACTAATGAGCCTAGGATTGTTAGAGAGGCTATGGGTATGCATGATGCATATTCCTGGATGGAAGCCATGAGTGAAGAGATGACGACATTGAAAAATGCTACATAGGATCTGGTACCCTTTGTAGAAGGACGAAAACCCATTGGATGTAAATGGGTGTTCAAAAAGAAAATGGGTCTTGATGGTAGTGTTGAGAAGCATAAGGCAATGTTGGTCGCAAAGTGGAGGGAATTGATTATTGGGATATTTTCTCTATTGTTGCTAAGCTGACATCCATTTGGTTCTTGTTATCACTTGCAGTAGTTATGAATTTGAGGTCGAGAAAATGGATGTGAAGACAACTTTCCTTCATGGTGACTTGGAGGAGGAAAATTATATGTCACAACCAAAGCATTTTGTTGTGCAAGGTAAAGAGAATCTGGTATGCAAGTTGAGAAAATATTTGTATGGTTTTAAACAATCTCCTAGGATGTGGTACCAAAAATTTGACACCTATGTGTTGTCCTTGGGATTTTTGAGATCCAAATCCGACCATTGTGTCTATTACAAGAATGATAATGGTTGCATTCTCATTATTTTCTTGTATGTGGATGATATGTTGTTTGTTATAAATGTAAAAGGTATGATTTTAGATTTTAAGTCTTAGTTATTAGCATAGTTTGAGATAAAATATTTGGGTGCAACAAGGTATACTCTACTTGGATTGAGATAAGAAGAGATAGAGCTAACAAAAAGCTTTGTCTTAGCCATAGAAAGTATGTGAACTTTGTGTTGGAGAGATTCAATATGAGCACTTTCAGATAGTTAGGTGTTCTTGTTATGTAGTGTTGATGATGTTTTCTGCACATCAACAACTCAAACAAAATATAATATCCTATCTCTCTTGAAAGGTAAATCTCTATCAGCAAGCCTCAAGAGATAACCCCAAGGTCTCTAATGTCAGGTCTTGACAATGCATAAACAACTCAGTGATAAATGTGAAAATGCTGGTAATCACAATGGGACCTTACTACAAGCAAAGACTGAATCTTCAATTTATCAGATCTAGCAATATGATGATACTTTGATCCTAAATCTAACTCAACTAATGAAAGAAATAACAAAATATTAGGGTTCAAAGAGATTACTAAGACTAATGCTACTCTAAGATTAACAATGAAAATGATGAAATACTTGAAGTGGACCAATCCCTCATAAACTAATCCTTGCTTAACCCAGATGAATCACACCAATTTCACAAAACGATTAATCTTTTGAGTGTTAAAGATTTTTCAAATCACGAACATTCATCAAAACAATCCCAACAATTGAAATTAATAAACCTTCACAATTGAACTAAGCACAATAGATATATGGTCGAACTAACTTTGCAAGCAACTAACAATCAACTAGTTTACCAAAAGTATGGACTGGGAGATGGTTACAACACTCAAGCATTAAACCATAAACATCATTAAATCAAATCTAATTCTAAATGCCATTTCCTCAAAGCAATTCTAAAGATAGAATAGCAAGAACCATGCAAGACAAAAGAACACAAGTATGGCACCAAATCACAATGTCATTACTTGTATTCGAATTATCCACTGTAGCAACAATTCTGGTTTTCTATTACAATATTTACTTGAGCACAACTACTTGCTAACTTGCTCTACTTAATTAAACTGTTCTAGCTATCTCTCTATTCGTCTATGTCTATTTTCTAGCCCTTACAAATGAGGAAAAGTGCCATATTTATAGAGAATCCACAAAACATGTCGGCCAAGCCAGGTTTTACAAAAATATTTGGCCAGAAAACAAGTTGGCCAAGAGAAATTCAAAATAAAATAAAATATGCATTAAATGCATGAACTTCATCCAGGTCGACCTGGGATCTTCAACGTAGCTCGGACCAATGCAAGAAAAATAATAGGGAAGCACAAATCTTGATGTATCCCAACATTAATTAACTTCCCTCTTTATCTTTATTTCGATCAATCATCTCATTCACCTTCAAAAGGACCCTGTCAAGGTTGGCTATGGGTGGCA
>VDFB02139600.1:0-23558 GCA_007258455.2 Sequoia sempervirens | reverse complement strand
ATGGTCTAGTCCACAATGTGAAATGTCATGGAATGTGTTGTGAAAAAATGAAATGGTGACAAAGTGGAAAATGGGTGGTGGATAGAAGTTTTTGTTAGAGTAATAAAGTCATCACCTAATTAATTAATTAATCATTAATTAATTGGGTCACTTTATGCTTTATTACACTTAAGCTAAACTTAGGAGTGCTTTTAATTCAATATTTGCTTTTATTAATTAGTTGCATTTTGCATGATTAAAGCTTCTAATATTAGAACTTGTCTCATTCATTCCTATGAGGACACTTGTCATGTTCTAATCTAACCCTAATCTAGGGTTAACTTTCATCATTTTCATAAGGATTGATTCATTGTAAGTATTATCAATTTTGTATGGCAGCATATTCATGCCAGTTGTTCACATAATGCAAATTGGTGTTTTCATCAGATCTGATTTGTAGGGCAATCATATCTTGTTTATTTCTTCATAGTATGATAGGTTTATTGTTGCAGGTGTTTCACGGGAGTTGTGGATTGAATTAGTCAATTCCAACATGGTATCAGAGCACCAGATCTGCAACTGCCTTGTCCACTTTTTTCGAAGAAATCAACTCATGCATTAATATCTATGATCCATGGTCAAATTCTGAGCATTCCATTAAATCCAAAGTTGCTAGAACAGTCAAGTTTTCCTTTCGTTTCGTCGGAAAATGCCTCCATTTGTCAGATTTGTGAGGATTTGAAGTTTATGAGGGTTTCCAGATCCAAAGCATACCTACAATTTTGGAGTGTTTTGAGCCCAAACGGACCTCACCATCGCGTTCCGAGTGCCCAAAAACCCCAAAATCGATTATCAAATCGTTGAAATCGGACACAATGACTCCGGGAGGCAAAAAAAATTCATTTTTGGGTCGTACGGCTTGGTATGACACACAATCCAAGAATTAAAAAAAAAAATAGAATTAATGGGTGCCACCGTCAATAAACCGCCAGGTTTTGCCCCAAACCCTTTTGGAGAAGTTTTGGTATTTTAGCCATAACTTTTGCATCCAAACTCGGATTTTCAAAAATGAAATATCACCAGAAAGTTGGTTCTGAGCTTGATCCAGTGGTGTAGGTGTTTTTTTTCTGGTTTTTCTATTATGTTGCATTTTTTTCCAATAAAATTCAGATCATCATTTTCGCACTTCTGGGGGCATATCTTTTGCATACAGTCTCTGTTTTTTGAAAACGAATAGGCGTTGCAAAGCTCTTCCAGTTCTCTACACAGATATGTGATCCATTTTTCCAGAATATTTACCAAGTATTTTCTTTTTGTATCAGAAGTCAAATTTTCCTTTTTTGGTGTATTTCTTGGGAAACATGCACAAAGGATCAAATTTTTTCAATACAAAGAAGATAATTTTTGCATTATGAGTTATATACTGCTTTATTTTTCATCCCATTACTATATCATTCAATTTCAAAACATGGAAAAACATCAAAACATTCTCCTTACACCATACAACTATTATGAGTGGAAGAAAAACATAGAGATCATTTTGAAGAAACTGGGGTTGTCTAGAGTAACCATGGGTACAGAGGTTGAACCAATAGCAACAGCAGAGAAGATAAAATGGTTTAACAGATGTGATGAAGCTTTTGGAACATTATGCATGTCTATGTCTCCTGATCTCTTATTTCACATTGAATCTTGCACAACACCTAACTAGATTTGGACCCAATTGGAGTCCTTGTTTGGTAAGCAAGATTCTTTGAGGGGTTTTTAGTTAGAGAATGAGCTTATAGGTCTGAATCCTAGAGATTTTAGCAGCATGCAAGAATTTTTCACAAAACTTAAGTCTCTCAAATTGTAGTTGTCACAATGTGGTACTCCTAAGCAGGATTCACAGTTGATTCTTTCCATCCTTGCCAAGTTGGGCCCTGACTATTCAATATTTGTTTCAACTTTCTATGCTACACGAGATGCACTTGGCATGAGATTTACCATTCCTTCACTTGATGATTTTACTTCTTCTCTCACTCGGGAGCAAGAAAAATTGGTTCAGATGGGTACTTTGAAGTCTTCGAGTTGGGTGATGTCACAATAGTGTGTCTCACTTTTGGGACATGCTAATTTTTGCCTGAAATCACTATTTTTAGAAAAACTAATGATTTAGGTCTTCAGAGGCTCCATCTAAAGGGTTTTAATTGAAGAGGGATAGATAAGACCCCCTTAGATCAAACCCCCTTGGATAGAATCCCTCTAGCATTAAATCATACCCACAATGGTGTCTCCTTTGTACCTATTAAAATGTTGGCAAAAACCCACTTTTTCTTTACCTTTTGAGGGATTAAATAACGTCATTTAAAATTTATATTTTGCAAGATTGTTGCCCTCAAAAAGAGCTTTCAAACAAGTATAGTTTTGATATACTTTCATTTTATCATGTATTTAGTTTTTAATTTTTACTAAACATTGGTTTTTCTCTAAAGATCAAGCTCTTTGTTGTACAAAGTTGGAAAAATAGTAAACCATTGTAAAAAAAATTCAAAAAATACCCTTTCCCTAGGTATAGATGTCCTTATTTCACCCAAAAAATAAAAATTGGATTTTGATATATACACAACAAGTTAAGTTGTATGACACACAAGTATGTCCAAATTATAGTTACATTGACTTCAAAATTTAATTTAAAAAAAAATATACAACAAAAAATTATAAAAATATATCCTTTCCCCAGATATTGATGTTGAGAATCTATATTTCAAAAATTAGAATTTAATCCTTTCTAGAAAAAAAGTTACGTTGTACAACACAAACGTTACTTTCTGAAAATTTTGTTTTCTATTTAAAACTAGTTATTAAAGGAGATGTTGAAAGATTCATGATTTATTTCAAAAAATTTGAAAAAAAATATATTTATAATCTACACACAAATTTCCAAAAATCATTAGTTCACATCATCTTCAAATTCTTAATGGTTTAGCTGCTATAAGTCTTATAATATGAAAATTTAGTTAAAAATATTGATGTAAATGTCCATCTTGGGAAAAAAGTGAGACACAGTATTGTGATTTCACCTAGGTCACAGGCTCTAGTTGCCATTTAGAGTCCTAAGGAGAAGGCTTCACCTAGCAAAGAAAAGAAATAGAAAAACAAACATGGGCAAGCAAAAGAATCATCTTCACATGCATCTTCTGAGTACTCACCCTCTTCCAAAGGGGGATCATCTAGGAAGGAGAGACCGACGTGTGCTTATTGTCAGAAGCAGGGACATGATGAGCATCATTCTTATGCTAAGTAGATTGATCATTTGAAACATCTTCTACAACAGAACCATATACAATTGCCATCTTCTATGTCTCTCGGTCCATCACCTTCTTCTGCATCACCATCACCATCACCATCTACACAAACAGGTACAACATATATTGCTAATGGACATGATAAGATGAAAGGCCACGCCTTACATGCATCCGCAGGTCTTCAGTCAAACAGATTTTTGCTTGATTCAGGAGCTTCCCATCATATGGCATCTTCACAGGATATGTTTTCTACATTTGGTGTAAGCACCACACCACACATTCTATTGGGTAATAACACATATGTTAGTGTTAGTGGGAAGGGTACAATTTCCATTGATGATGGTATCTTTCAGGGGGTACTATCGAAACCATCTTTGACAACCAACCTCATCTTTGTCTATCAAATTACTCATAGTGGATCAGGGAAGACAGTGGAGTTTTCATCAGGGATTTGTACACTAGGCAGATTGTGGTAGTTGGCACTGTTGATCATGCTTCTAGGCTCTATGACTTTTCTCATTTTGCATCCAAGGATCCACCATCACCTATACCTAATATTCACTCTCCACCATCGAGAGTACATATGGAGAAGAAGTCTAGTAACTTGAACTTGTGTGTGCATCCATCCACCACAGTTCTTGAGACTCCTTCAGAGCTTCTTTCTCCTCCTCTTGCTTATTCAGAGATCATACCTATTGAGCGGGACACTAGTCATTCATTCTTTGTATTGTTTGATGACTACTCGCTAGATATTGCATAGCTATTTGTTGAGTCACACATTGCAGTTATTCATACCATTCATTTCCCACCATTATCCGTGCCTTTAGAGGTTGCATATCAAGAGTCTTCAGATTTGTTTGGTCTTGGCATCATTTGTCTTGGTTTAGATACAGAGATTCAACAACATCTTTTCAGGACATCCATCTTCAAGCTTCTTGATCCTTCACTCTACACCGAGGTTCTTCAAGATTGTCCTTTGGATTTGTTTCTTCCCAAGGGGAGGAACAATGTTTTCCAGTCTCCTATTATTTCTCCTATGGAGATTCTTGTATATGTACTTATGAGATAAAAGTTGTCTTTGGGGGGTATCATGTAATCCACCTTCTATCCTTCTTCTATTAGTGCATTACATTCTTTTCTTTTCTCTCTTTTGGAGGGGAATTTTATTCCCATGTGGTTTTCTCCCTTTCTCCAATTATGAGAATTTCATTTATGTACATGGGTACCTCATCTGCCATTAGGGCGGGACCCATTCATGCATCCATTCAAGTATTTCTTTATCATAGTTTAGTTTCTCCCTAGTTCATCTTAAGGGGGGTGTTAGAGTAATAAAGTCATCACCTAATTAATTAATTAATCATTAATTAATTGGGTCACTTTATGCTTTATTACACTTAAGCTAAACTTAGAAGTGCTTTTAATTCAATATTTGCTTTTATTAATTAGTTGCATTTTGCATGATTAAAGCTTCTAATATTAGAACTTGTCTCATTCATTCCTATGAGGACACTTGTCATGTTCTAATCTAATCCTAATCTAGGGTTAACTTTCATCCTTTTCATAAGGATTGATTCATTGTAATTATTATCAATTATGTACGACAACATATTCATGGAAATTGTTCACATAATGCAAATTGGTGTTTTCATCATATTTGAGTTGTAGGGAAATCATATCTTGTTTATTTCTTCACAATGTGATAGGTTTATCGTTCCAGGTGTTTCATGGGAGCTGTGGATTGAATCAGTCAATTCCAATAGTTTTATATCCCAAACAACCCAATCAAGTGTTATGATTACTCATTTACAACATGTGTGTAAAGTGACATAAAAAGGTGTAAAAGTGAAGGGTATGCACTTTTATGCCTTACATTTTGCCACCACTGTTATTAATTATGTATTTTGATTATGCAATAAATATAAATAGGCATGAAAATGATATTAAATTTTGGATGATGCCTTGTTGCCTTCATGTAATTACAAAAACATAGTGTCTTTCACATATACACACAATTCATTAGTCATACCTAGACCCATTATCAGTGCTAAAATCCACAATGATCAAATGGAGCATGCAAAAGCCATAAATTAAAAGTGGAGTGAAAAGTAAGACTTCTAGTGCAAGAAGGATCATGACACATATGGTTATTGTGGCATTTTGGACAACTAGGCATAGACATCATATGTGCATGGTAATATTAAATATATTCATTGTTTGTATGCCCCCTCAAAATGTATGTGTTGACAAAAAAATCAACTAGCAACAATAATATTAATTGCTCTTATATGATATCCTAGTAGCTAGAGCTAGCATTTCACAAGGGTAACTTGGAATAACCATATACCTCTAATGTTCTAAGAAATCAAAATTCAAGAGGTTACTTTATTTATTCATATTCAGACTTATGATATTCATAGTAGCTCCTACTCTAACTCTTTTCTCTCTCACACATACATATATATTCTCTGCCCTTCTAATTATATAAAACCTCTTCTTATCATTCTTTAATAGATTTTATAGACACATAAAATTGACCATTGCATTAGGTCAATTTTATCCCTAATTCATCTATTCCTAATTTATCATATTAATTAAATAATGTCTTATTTATTTAATTTATATCCTCCATTTATCCTGCTAGCCTAAACCCATTTATCTCATTCTTCTAATGTCCTAGCCTAAGGTAAATAGTTAATTTTAATTGTTTATCCCACTTTATCCCTCATCCCATTCTCTCCAAATAAATTAAATAAATAAATTTTATTTAATTTATTTTCTCTCTTACATGTCACGTCATCCAAATTTTTCCATTAGTTCTAAACCTACCCCCTAATCTTAATCTAATCACTCTCTTAAGCATGTGCACACACTTAATCCTTGATTAAGTGAGGACTCTTTCCATTTATTTCCTACCCACCTTATCTCCTTACTCATAAATATTTTCCCTTGAAAGGGACCCCACATGGGTCTCCTCCAAAGGTACACAAAAGGAATTTTTAATTTTGTATCTCATCATTAGCCCTCCCTTTCCACAAGATTCTCTTACACTCCAAAGTACCATCTCCCCTATCAACTCCCCTCATGGTGATACTTGGGAACATCCCATGAGTTGAGAGGTCATACTCAATCCCCACCTTTGATCTTTATCTTCCAATCCTATCCATCCATCCATTTTCTCTCCAAATCTATATAATCCAATACTTAGCCATTTTCAAAGGATCTCGGCCATTTTATTTGGAGCAACACTATGCTACCAAATTTTTATGTGACCATACATCAAATTGATAATCGTGGGAAAATATATACAACGAGGAGATCAACATAGCTCGAAAACATTGAATTCTATGTTGGTTTGGTCTTCACTTGTCTAATCTGAGTGTTTTTTCTTTTTTCTTTTAATAGTTAAATCATTCACCTTGAAACACATTTCATGCACTCAAATTCCATTTAAGTACTCCTACTCATTGCTCTAAACTATGCCTCTCTGCATTACTATAACTCTCTTAGTCTCCTTGTATTACATACATAACATATTAGATACATTTACATAAATAAATATCTAAGGAACATGCCATATCGTTATACGTCATATCATTTATTTCAATAAAGTACCTATATGTGCCATAAAGCTTCATGGTCTACTAAGCTATATTGCACGTTCTTTTCTTGATCTCTAAGACTATGTGTACTAATAATCAAGTGATCTACACAATCATTGCCTTTAGAAAAACCTCTAATGACTGAGTGACATATACAACAAGTTGCACATTTAGTTGAGAATAGGGTTTTTTCTAGTAGAAAATTACCTTTTAATCCCCCAAATCATTGTTACATAGATTCTCGTGGTATCAAAATTCCCAAAATGCATTCTGTTTCTTGGTCTTGAGTATGACTGCCTTTGTAAGACTAGGGAATCAATCATATGAGCAAGGGACTAGTATAGATGGGATGGATTGGGTGAACTTAGAAAGGGATAACCATTGGAAAGGATTTTGGTTCTTTGGGTACTCATTATTCAAAGGATGATCATTGGTTTTTTTTATCCCCTTTCTTTAAGGAACATCCCTTTCAACTTGGCATCTGGTATGTTAGATTTTCTTCTCTTAGATGTGTTGTTGATGAGAATTATTTAGAGGTTGGTGGTAAGCTCTTAATTCTATATATTTTTGGGAGCAAGACATAGTGTGCATGAGATTAATGGAAAGACTTCAAATTTACTTGAGATAATTTCAAGAGTCCTATTGATGTGTGTGTTTTGACACATCAACTTGTTAAATCATTTTTCCCTCTTGGAAAAGGGGAAAATATTCTCCAAGGCTAAAGAAACTTGTTAATTAATTCTTGGCTAACTTAGAGGTATTTATGGATGTTCAATTCAAATGGCTACTAGTGTCTTAGAAAAAAATGATTTTATAGCTATTTTGTTAAAGTATGCTACAACTTGTTTATCTACAAAAATGATCCATGATCAATGTTAATTTTATGAAAAATGGGGAAAGATTCATCATTCAAGCTTAAAGATAAGAGAAAATCTAATCTAAACCTATGTTTAGTCCAAACTAGTTAGACTTCAAAAAAACCAAAAAAGAATTAGGAAAGGGGAGAAAATAATATGAGATTGAGAAGAAGAAAAGTGCATATTAAGTTATCAAAGGTTCTTCTAGTGTCATCACCAAGTCCCATGAAACATTCAACCAAAAAATTAGCAACCAAATCTAGCATTATTTTCTTGTACAAAATTATAAAGATCTCCAACCATTGACCCACCATGAATGTGTATATAGATAGTGTTGGCAAAGAGAGGGTGCAAATTGTTCTAGGCCTATGCTCTTCTATGTTGTATTTATAACCCATTGTAAAGGATAAGAACTTATGAGGTGGATTACAAAGTAGTGTTATAAAGGTAAAAAATAGTCAATCAAAATATAAGCATATAAACATTCATCACATATACATATCAACTTTGAGTATACTAATCAATCTCTTAATACATATTTTTCTCCTTATTCAAATATTATTCTTATCTATCCTCTCAATTACATATCATTTATCATATTATGCTCTATTTCTCTCTCTTTCTCACATATAATTCCTTCTTCTATCGGTTATTGTAGCATCGTAAATTGTCACCCATGACAATTTCACACTATGTTTTGCCCCCCCTTAAGTAATTGGACCTAATTATACATCTAATGTCCCAAATTATGCATTCTAGAGCCCATTTGGACATTTATCAATAAAACCCATGTATAAAACCAATGCAAACATATAATATTTTTGTCTCGACACTTTACACCCCACAAAATAGGATCGGGACTAAATCGTACTCGGTGACTTGTCCCCCTATTTTGCCTCCAAATTTTAATATGTCGAAGTCAACATTTTATTATTTTAATTTCAAAATTTCAAATGTCGGTTATCGAGATCTAATTTTTGAGAAATTAGAATAATTGCAAATAAATACCTAGTCATTACATCATTTGAAATCTATCTAGCAAGAATTATTGTCAAGAGCATTATCACACAAGTCAAGAGCAGTCAAGAGTTGATTTATTGTAGCAATTCTATATCAAAGCATCATGTCAAGTTTTACGTGAGTTTTGTCATGTTTATGTTATCATGTTGTTTGTGAGATCTAACCCTTGTAGGTCTTCAAGCAAATCAAACAAACAACAATCAATCCTTGAGGAGATGTGTATGACTTTAGTCCTTCAAGGAATTCATTTTTGAGAGGTGAGTTGCAGTCCATTGTTGATTCATCATTCATTTTTCATTTAGCCTCTATCCCTCAAAAGGATAAGCTCTCTTTCATTGGCATCAAGTTATTGTGGAGGTGGAAACACCAACATGGGATTTGGCTTAGGCAAGCTCCTATATGGAACAACCCTTCCCTCTCTTTGAATGTGCAAGTTTCAGGTATGAAGAATATTGAAAGAAGTTAGAAGGTCAATTGTTCATTGTTGCATTCACACCCTACAACTTGACAACATATGAAAACTCTATTATCTCGACACCCGAAAAAGATTCGACAATAAGACACCTGGGGAAAGGAAGCTTTGATATGGCTCTAGATGTGAAATCATATTTAAAATTTAGTCACAAGGACAATGTCCCCTAGGACAACTTAGTCCTCCATTTTCAGCCCCAAATTCATATCACAGGTGCATAGAACTCTGCTCAGTCTGTCTCTAAAGTCTAAATTTGTCTATGACTTTTTGGATCTACTATTTTTGCATTAGAATAGTTATTTGCATCATTAGTCTATTCAATCATTGTATTTCATTTCAAAATCCATTTCAAGTTTGGTCAAGGGCAGGTTGACTTACCTTTTAGGTTGTAAGTCAGTCCTATACCTTGTCCAAATGTACCAAACCCTCGCTACCTCAAATTTTAAATGAAGTGATAAGGAAAAAGTGCCTAAACCCTAGAGTAAAATCAAGGTCACACATTTTCCTTCATTTCAATTACATCACTATTACTTTCTACATATAATATATGCATTGTTAAACACATGGATGTGTTCCTCTTTCTTGGTATGTCCATTTGTATTATATGTCATGGGCCAACTCTATGTGCTACACTTGAGGTGTGGTGACGTTTCCTTGATATATCCTACACAAGGTGTGTTCTTGTGTTGCTATCCTTTGGTTCCCTTGTAATTTTTCACCATTGGCCTCCATTAAGTTGTTCTTTCAAGTTTTCAACCTAATGTGAGTGGCATGGCTTTTCCCTACAAACATGACTGCCCAACTATACCTATGTCTTATCTTCAAGACATGTTGGATCTATTTTCCAATGCTTTAATAAATGATTGAAGATATCAAAATTCTCCAAAATTATGTACCATTGCCACAAACTTTACAAAATTAATGTTTCCCTATTATATTATGGATAAATGTTCTTGTGCATGCTTAGCATGTTATTGAATGTATGCATCCATTGTGAGATAGTTTTTGTAAGAGGTGGATGTATTGGTTACCACAAAGCTTACAAAATTAATGTTTCCCTAGCACATATTCTTGTCAAACATCACATCTCAACACAAGATACCTTGTAGCACTATTAAACAATCACAATGATCCACATTCAATATTTAATTAAAACATTGCATCTGATAAATCATTTATTCGACAAGAAAACACACAAGGAACTAAGAACAATTCATAGTCTCATATAACGTAATCATCTAGGATAATAATCACATACAAATTACCATGGGATGGAACATATAATAATCATAAGATAATCTAAAAGGGGTCAAAATGAGGGATATTACATGGTTTCAGAGCTAGTTTTTCTTTCAATGACCATAACATTTAGTGGTTATTTATCATTGACAACTCCAACTTCTTTTGTAGAAACACCTTAAATCAAAGATTTTATACTATTTTACAAAGGAATTCATACTATCTTTAATCTCTTCTGAAGATTAGACCTTGTGAACTACCTTTCAACAAATTCTTTAGCTTGCTAACATTGATTTCCCTTGCATCATTTGAATACAAGAGCTAATTGCATAAGTCACACTTCACAAGTTAGAGCTTCAACCTCTTCTAGCTTGTGGAAGAATTTGTGGTGAAATTTTGGCGTCGTACAAAGGAATGACACTCTAGGGCTTCTATCTAAAGTGCTTAGTCCTTTCTCTTTAACACTTTATAAGCATAACTTTGAGATGGGGGTTTCTCATCCCCTCTAACTTGCCTTTGTAGGCTTAAAAAAGTTTGTCAATGTAGACTTGAGCCTAAAATTGTTCACTTTGTTTGGTGTTTGGTCTACCAAGGGATTCCACTTGGTGAAAGACTTATACATGTTGGACAAGTTCATACTAAATGTCCAGCCTTAAACAAAGTAGTATTTCAAACACATATTTTGGAATTTCCCTTGTGCTCAAGATGTTGGAAGATGATGCATGGTCTCTTCTATCATTTTCATCCAAAGATTTTCCACTAATAATTTGCTATATTTGGAGATACAACCTTGTGACCTAGTTATATTACTAGAAATTAGGATTTCTTTCGAGCCTCTATTTTTTTAAGCTCTTGAAAGCAAGAAATATTGTTATTTTCATGTTGAATCTATTACCTATTATTTTTGTCATAATGAGAAATTTTATGTGCTTACCACTACTTGTTTTTTAAATCCAAGTATATGTGGAAGTGGTGCTAGAATTCCACAACTTAGCTACTAAGAGAGTGATCTTTATATCATGAGGATAGCTTCACCTAATCACATTACTTACACATTACTACCATCAACTTCTCACTAGTGGATCCACTCACACATAGTCATATATCTCTACCTTCTCCTAAACAGAGGGGTTCAACACCTTCCTTACGAGGGAAAACTTCTAGGTTGATATAGGATGATATCAAGACTTTTGTTGTGCTTGTGCAAGACCCTCAAGATAGCTAGTAGATCTATGACTCTCATTTTGCAGAGTTCTTTCTCTCTGATGGTTACTTTGTAGGATGACCCGCCCTTCACTTCCCCCCTCCCCGCCTCTTAATCTCTTCACCAATAAATCCATTCACACAAATTCATCTCACTATCTCCTCCCTCAATAGAGGGGTTGAACACCTTCCTTAGGGGAGAAAGTTTTCAAGTTGACATAGGGTGATATCAAGGTTTTTGTTGTGCCTTCACTATTGGGTTGGGGAGTATTGGTGTCACTTATGCAAGACCTTAAGAATGGTTACTAAATCCTTCACTCTCATTTCAAAGAGTTCTCTTGGTTGGTTACTTGGTGGCCAATACTTGTGCTTAGCTACGTGCATTTGATGTTTTGTGTTTTAGCTTGTAGTTTAGTAGGCCACTTTTCTTGTAAACGTTCTATTTTACACTATTATTTCTTAATTAATATAATTTATCGCATGAACAATGTGAGAAAAGTTGGATAGGATTCAAATCAATAACCTTCATTTTGCCTCAATTGCTTTAACAATTCAACTAGACACACTCATGTATATAGTGTTGATATTTTAGCCAAGCTCAAAACTACAAAATATTGACTAATTAAACTTTAACTTGTAGTTGTATTTTCAATTAGAAAACAAATCCCCAAAGATATCTTGAATGTAATATTATAGATGAAATCTTAAAATATCAAATTATGAAATTGAAAATATGAAGAAAATAGTCATTTGCAAGGCATCAATGATTAGATGATTGGTTTGCAAATAATAAGAAGAGTTGTCCATGTAAAATACAAGTTTGTAAAAAAAGATTTATTATTGTTATTAAAATTATTTAGAAAGATTAGAGACCTTAAATTTGATGGTGAACCCTATATATCAATCAATTTTTTTAATTTTTTTATTTTTATAATAATCATATTGCTATTCAAATTCTATAACATATATAAAATCTCCCCTTAATATGATATAATCTTCCTACAATTTTGGTTTAGAACGAAAATACCTAAATATGGCCATACGGCCATCAAATTTAGTCTAGGGGAGAAAGGAAACCAGAACATAAACTCAAAGTCCTAATATCATTGCACTTTTGAGATTGATATCAGTGCAAATCACAGATACCCACGTTACATTAGAGCTTGTGACTAAAAGCTTCTGCTCAGATGAGAAACAGGAGAATTCTGAATTTTGAGAGATCAATTTTGTGGGCAAAAGGGAAGAATATTGTATTTCAATTTACTTTCCCTTAATTGGGGAATATCTTTATCCCCAAAATGGTCTTCTGGTAAATAGTAGCCAGTAATGGGGTGAGGCATCCAACTTCTCTTTCTACTCTTCTCCTCCGCCTCTTTTGCCTCCACCTGACCTCCTCGCAACTCCAGTTTGCTTGCTACGGCGCTGTATTCTCTCCTGCAAATTACAAATAAACTAAAGTAAATTAAGAACCATTCATTTTGAACCAGAAACTTTGAAGATGGAAGGAAATTAAGGAAATCTGAAGCTTACCTGGCTATATTTCCAAGCCCGAAATCATGACCGCAAAGTCGAGAGAAAGCCTTTGAATCCAGCATAGAGATATATCTGGCCATGGAAACTTCCTCTGTTTTCTATTCCGCAAAGACAGATATATCTCAAACAGCTTTCCCTAATCTGATAATGCAGAAGATGGATGATTTAAAAAGAATGGGAGGATGAACGATTTAAATAGAATTTGTCGGTGGTGAGATTATTAGCGCGTCTTTTCGAGTAAAGAAAGGGTCAGGGCGTGTGGACGGCTTCAAGGAAAGAGGGGCTCAGCAACCGAGTCCGTGGGTGGTTTACGGACAGGCGTGTATTGTGTGGATTGGCGTTGCCAGTCAAGACAGGCAAGACCAGGGGCCGTGTACCTTTTTACTTGTAATTCATGGTCTGTATGACTTTGGTTCACGTTTTTTTTTAATTACTGAGACTTTCCCCGATGGAGCACCCTGCCACTTGCCTTTCCTAGGTACCGTAGCTTTCGTGAGGAGATTAGTGCGATAGAAAATACATCTGGGAACACTGCTTTCCATGGCCCGTGTGAAGATGTACGCAACCAACAAGGATCTGTAGAAGGTGCTGTATAATTTGTTTCGCTACCATTATTGTTATTAATAAGTGGTGTACGAGATCTTATCTTTGCGTGTATAATATTAATTTGGAGGCAAGTAGTATTGCACCTCTTTATTGCTGAGGTGTAACAAAATATCTTCCAAACTTCCAGAAGAGTTAGATTTATAGGGGAGAGGGGTCCATAGTGGAGGAGTCTATTTTTGGGGTCAATGTCTTCACTGGAGTAGTCTATTTTTGGGGGTCCATGTGGAGTGTCTCGTAGATAAATTTTTTTATAAAAAATAATTTCCTGATTCAGCAATTTCAAGATGGATTCAAAAAATCATTTTCGCTTATGTGGATTCAATCTACTATGTGTACATTGATGACAAGTTGAGCGATCAAATTAATTCCCTGTTTGGATGGGTAATTGATTGTGGGTCAGAACAAGCCCCGGTGATTGCATGGTAAGGAAATACTACATGTTCGACATGTCACATGCCGAACATGGAGAGTGCCACCATAATTATACACTTCCTCGCATTTAAGGTGTGTCATCTCTTCTTTCCCTCCTAACAAGCCACATTAACTGTGTCCCTCCCCATTTACTTGTTTCAAATGGCAACAACTTTCAATGCATTTGTGCATGAATGTTGCACAACCTCACTTATCTCGTTCACCACCATATCACAATTGAGACATTTCTTCTGGAGTGTTTGTTTGAATAGGGAACAAAACATGTCCGGTTGTGCTTTGTATTCCATAGGTCTTCTTCGAAAGGAATGCTCGGCAAAGGTGGGTTTGTGGTTGTTGCTCCTCTTCACAATGATGGTGTTTGCAAAGGTAAATGAATTTGACTATACAACTTTTGCTTCCTCTTCACAATAATGTTGTCTGTTAAGGCGGGTTTTCTATTTTGCTATAACATTTGCCTCTTCATTTATCATTTCTTGTAGGTTTTAGAGAATGGAATAGTCACCAACTCTATGTCGATCAATGTGGCTCTTCCAAGCATTCTCGAGTGGTTTTCTACCCAAGTGAGGTTTATTTTCCTCACTAAGGTAATGAACCATAAGCTGTCTATTGTGGGTGCTTCTTTCATTTATCGTTTTCTACTTTTTTTTATCACCTCTACTATGTATTTGCTAGCTTGAATATTATGTTGTTTTATGGGTGTTTCTTTCAATAATGGTTCTTTGCTTCTTTTTTTTCTTTGACATTCTCTAGTTTGAAGTTGAATGAGGTTTTTTGTTTCTTTAACTTTGCACAAAAAAATTGAAAGGTGTTGTTCGAAGGTGTTTATGAACATGGTTGTATTATGTGTTCATAAACACATTTATTATTCATGGGAATTCTAGTTTTATATTAGAGCATCAATGTAACATACCATTTAAGTTATAAATTTAAGTTTACGACTCTATGAATTTATTATGCAAATGGGTTTTCAATAGTTTTATTGTTTGCCAATAATATTGTCAAATTGGTTTAGGATTATTGGCTTTAGTAATGTTTAACATGTTTTTTTTACAAGTGTAGGGTTTATAATTATTGTTGTGGGTCATTTAAGAACTTTTCTTTTATAAGAACAGTAGTTTTGTTTACTAATTGTAGAGGAGGAGATTCGCTACTCTCGAGTCTCTAGGACAGGGAAGAGTCTACAGGGAGCAAATTATCCTCAACTACCTCAAGGAAACAAGCTCAAGTGACGGGAGACAACTAAGGGAGAGTTTTTGATATGTTTTTATATTTTATAATTGTTTATGGAAAAAGAACTTCAGAAACCGAGTGAGCAAGCCTTAGAGGTCTCGGGAGATACACAAACTAGCTCTTGGTCAAAAGATGGAAGCACAGGCCAAGGACAACAATGTGACACACTAGCATCTCAATGGGGTGTTGACGTCTTGTATGGACCAGAGACACAGTCAACCGCCAAAAACACACAGGATTTGCTAACTACTCGAGAACTGGAGTTTAATAGTTTTGACTAATCTAACAGAATGTTGAAAATAAAGGGAAAGCACAACAAGAAGAATACTAAATGAACGAATAATCAAACTATTAAACAAAATAACAAAGAGTGAAGGAAAGGGATGAACTCATGGGTGGTCCAACTATGAAGCCTCCTGCAAAGCTCCACATGGATAGCCTGCACACATAGAAATAGTAAAAGTGTTGGGGTTGTTTTGGGACTTGCCTTGGTCAAATCCCTATTTTGGTGTTTCCACCTCCACGAACAGCCAAAGAGACAACAAGATAGAGAAATAGACAACAGATGATGTGAAATGACAAGATAAAGAAATAGAACATGCAAGATATCAATATGCTACTTCAATAAGAACAATAATGCAACACAAGGAAATGTTACCCTCCCTCCAACGAGCTTGTGAAGCCGAGAGGAAGTGCAATGCCTTGAGAGAGCTTGAGACGAACGTGCAACAACCTTGATATAAAAGAGCTTGAGTAAGCAAGAGAGCAAGAAAAGAATGAAGGTTGAGAGAATGGACTTGCAAGAATGAGATATTGAGTTGCTATAAGTGAAAATCAATGAATTGAATGAATGAGAGGGAAGAATATGAGTTCAAATGAAGAATTGCATACAAGAGGGTATTTTTGGGCGTGTCTATGATTGCGGAGGTGTTACACTTTGCAAGAAAGTGAAAGTGTAATGTCCCAATGGCCACAAGATCGTGAATCTTGTTAGGACGTTTGCGTGGCATGTAGACATCTACGCGACACGGAAGCATCCCCAACAAAAATTCCCCCACCTATAGAAAACAATAGGGTCAAGGACGAAAATGAAGGCGGGGAGCAAGAGTATTCGCATTATCATCTCATTAGGCTAAAATGAAGATTGATGTAATGTGAAATTGCATTAAGGGTGCAATTTACGACATTACATTTTTCCCCCACTTTAGGGAGCATATGTATCTAAACATGTGTGACCTAAAGTATAAAGAGGTTGAAGAGAATATACCTAGGATGAAGAGGAAGCATACCTTCAATCTAGTATATGCGATATAGAGAAGTTGAACCAAGACACAAAGAGGACATGGGTCTTCGAACCTGTGAAGCTGGCTACAATCTCACCACAAACATGTTAGGTGAAAAAGTGAAAAATACACATGATAAAATTCCATAGACATGACAAGACATAATCTGATTAGGTAAATGATGGCTCTGATAGGTATGGCTAGCATGGCTAGAGACCGAACACTAAGCAGATAGGCATGTGGCTATTGCAAACTGTGTTGCAAGATAGTCACAAAAAAGACAAGACAAGTTTAGTCAGGTTGCCCCCTGTAATGGCATAAATTTACACCCCATACAATTTCCCATTAATTTACCTTCATTTTAGCCTTACAAGTTTGATAATGTAAAAACCCACCACTTTTTCTCCTCTTCTCGCATGTGTCCCTGTCGTTTAGCGTTGGTGAAGGGAATTTCTATCAAGGATGTGTGTCCACTACATGGACATTCACACGCTACATTGTTGGCCTAACAAAGATTCTTCCATCTAGAATCTATAGAAGTGTTACAATTCATGGGTTCCTGTGAATGTAACATTCCCTATCAACTCTTGATCGATGAAAATTGATTGTTTACCTCCACTGACCCATCCAAACTCCATTCTTTCACTCTCTCAAGCAATTCTATCACTCTCATGCAACTTATCTCTCATTCTTGCAACACTTCTTGATCATTCTTGCTATATTCTCACTCTTTCTTGCTACTTCCAACTTCTTTCTTGGGGTGGCTTTAGAATAGTGGTTTACACTTTATAAGAGGAAGGAAATTTCACATTTTTTCCTTTCACCATATTGAATGGGTTCGGCTGAACCCAATGGTTCGACTGAACCAATTCTTTGGTTTGGTTGAACCATCGGGTTCGGCCGAACCCATGGTTCGACCGAACCAAAGAAAACCTAAATAAAAAAACATATTTAAATAGGTTTGGTCGAACATGGGTTCGACCGAACCCCCTTAATATGACAAAAACAAAAAATTGTTTCATTTTAACATGTCACTTTTACTTTGTTCTTTTACCAGTCACTGTCCCTGGTGCATGCAGTGAACAGAGACCGTGATGGCGACCAAACAAGGTGTTTCTTTCCGGCGAAAGCAAATTTCCGTTCGTCTCTTCAAAGTTCATCATTCCAGTTTGCATATTGAGCACTATTGAGCACTAGGTATTTAAAATTCAATTTTTTTAGAGTTCAAAATGCATCTATTTGTTTAATTTGAAACCCTAAATGCAATTTTTTAAAATTTTGTTGAATTCAAATTGCATTTGTTTGAAAGATTTTAAAGCATTTTCAATATAGTATTTTGCTTCCCCGTTTTGCATATATTTTTGTCTTGTTAAACACCTTTCAAGAGAAAAATGAATATCAAAACTATCAACTATCTGTTAGGGGATGAGAGGTCTATATTTCAAAACTACACCCCTTGAACTTCTTTATGTTGATTGGATTTTTCAATGCATCTACAACATTATTTCAAGTGTCAGAATGCTCCAACATCACCTCCCCATCATCTACCATTTCGTAGTGGACACCTTAACTATCATCCAACTAATAACACAACAAATAAACTAAACACATATGTACTAGACAAACCAAGTTGCATTTTTATTTGCAAAAGTTTAGCCATTAACTTGAGCCTAGACTAGACTTAGCTTCAAACATATCAAGGATATACATCCAAATGTTATTCTTTTCATTTTGTTTTTTTGGCACACACATTTATATATCCAAATTTAAATATGGTCCCAACTTGAAATACTTCCAATTAGTTATTTCTCAACAATTTGAGCATGAAATATTAAAATTTTAGAGCTACAGTGTTATATAAAAGAAAATTTTCTAATTCATTTAGATATCAATCCATATGTATCATAGATCAACATATGATTTGATCATTAGAGTATTACATCAACTTTTAAGATTACAAGGATAAAATACCTAGGCACTTGCATTTATATTTGGCATGTATTTTAACTTGTTCAATTTTTTTAAATCAATCCAAGGGTTTGAGTAAGGAAAAATGAGTTTCCTTCCAAAGTTAGTGCAAAAAAACATTATAATGGATCTCAACATAGTCTAAGAAATGGAGATAAATAAATTCCTAAAGACTAGAAGTGTAGGCGTCAAGGTCACAAAATAATTTTAAAACTACAAATTTAGGGTCAAACTTGTAGATGAAAATGTAAATTCCATACATGTAGGAGTGAACCATGAAAGTCATATCTTGGTTTGTTAAGGTGTCATAATATGAAATCTTATAAAAAATCAAGAATCATATCATTGATTATGTACATTACAATAAAATATCTCCATATAACAAATGAAGCTAAAAACCCTAACCCTCTTTGTCAATTCTATAGTGTGCTTGTCTAGTATTTTTAAATTCAATTGTATGTTCGAAGGTAATTTGTGTGTTTACTTATTGTATTTATTTATCCTAGCTAATTAGAAAAGAAAACTCTAAAGAAATTATTTTCTTTTCATTTTGGCAAAGCCATTTAATTTGGCATGTCCTAAAATTTGGCCATAAAGGTTTTCTTGAATCTTATTTAGTTTTTAGATTTAAGTGCTTTCTCATTGTCTAATTTCTTAATCAAATCTAAACATTGTTCGATCCTTATTTCCTTCTAATACCAAAATCATCCTCTTTTCCTAACTATAAGAAGTCATAGTTCAATCCCACCATGGTTGTGAATCAAGCTAAAATTGGTATGATTGGGAATATGTATGATACTAAATTTATCATAATAGAGAAGAATCATTTGACCATGAGGCCCTTGTTGAGAAAATGGTAATCAAGATATTGCTTTGATGCACACAACCTTTCTTTGGATCTTGCAAATTTGGCTAGTAATATTAATCCTAGTACAATGATTGATCTCCTTCATATACTATGTTGATTAATAAGCCATGTGGAAAGAAAGAACTTAAAGTTAAATAGGTAAAAGGATAAGCTCAACAATCCCTTTGAGTGATGTGCCATTTTCCCTCCATCCCAAGCTTCTTCTTCATGTATTCCTCTATATTGTTTTACTCCTATCTATCTTATGCAATTTATTTCTCCTTCCACCAAATCTCCCCAAATTTATCCTCTCCTTTTTCCTATATCTCATCTCATGCTTACTTATTATGATGCACATAGTCCTCTTGTCTCCACATTAGTTCTCATTAGTTTTGTTTACACTTCCCATGTTCCCCTCACTGTGATATTCCTACGCAAGTCTTTGTCACTCCGCACTCATTTATTATGTCACTACAAATTTATACACCACCTTCCATTTCTCTCATCTTACAATTTTCATTCTATGTCCATCCAAATGTGCCTCTATCTACCCTTGGACATTAATGTTTAAAGTTTGTTGAGATGAAAGTAATGTTGATTCCATACCTAATGGAAACAAAAGACATACATATAAAAATCAAACACAATTCAATTTCTATTGAAAATTTTATATATCCATTTTTTGTTGGATTTTTGGATCCTAGATTTGAGATGCACAATGTTAAAGGAGATCCCATGACACATTCAAGGTTCTTTAGTGCTACATTTTTGGATTTTGTGTATGATGATAAGTTATTGGCTAACTTCTTCCCATGAAATTTAAAATATTATGCTATTAACAATTGTATTATCTTCCATTTGGGTCTATTTTTTAATATTGAAATTGGCTTCAATGCAAATATTAAATGTTGATTGAAGCTTATTATTTTAGATTTTGACTGTGAACAAGGATCTGCATAAAGTATATACATTCTTACATTTGCATGTGCAAGTGAGATGAATGTTATGAACTAAAGCTAGAGTTACCACACTTAATTATGGATCTTCTCATGCTTCCTCTACATCATCCTACTCTTGTAAATTTGAAAAGAAATAATTTTCAAAAGGATAGTAAAAAATAAGAGAAATGACCAAGTACAAACCATACATTAAAAATGTTTCTAATATTATGACTCTTAAGCCTCCAACTTTAGAAACTATATAATATTAAATGAGCCTTTGCAAAATGTGCTTCAAAGTTTACTTAGTGCAAACATGATTACACTTCCTCCTATTTGGCCATTAGATAAATCTAAGGTTATTCCCAAAAGATATAATGAGAAAGATTTTTTTATTAAATTGTAGAGTTAGTTGTAATGATACTCAATATTGTATGGGATTAAGGAATAATTGATTAAGGATTTGATTGATAAAAATAATTTAGGTTGAGGGGTGTTAATATTGGGGTCAATCCTTCCAATTGTTCTCCCAATGAAAATTCTTAAACATTTTTACTCCAAATAAAATCTAATAAAATGGTTTTATGAGGGTCATGAGATTGAGGTACATATATGTCGATTTAGCTTGAAATCATTGATTCACCTACATGTGAGGAATGATTTGTTGGTATTAATAAAAAATTATAAGGGTAATTTATTCTTCTTCTTATGTACTAGTGATTGATCTTATAGAAATTTCTAAGACTGTGTTCCAGATTCAAACTTCATGTAGGGACCTCCCATAGGATGCCTCAACACTATTAATGCCCATTATGATGAGATCCCTTTATGGCTTAGGTGTGTAATTTTCATTTCTCCAAACACACTCCCTCGAGCTGTTATTTCTCATAGGTGTCAAATGCACCTAGCTTGGCTCTAAATACCATGTTGAAATTTCCATGAACTAGTTAGGATGCAACTTCCCAATTTTAATTAAGCTACCCACCTACTTTATGACAAGAATTTATTTGGCTTAGGTATGCTAATTTTTTGACACCTTTTCACATTGTGAGATATTACCAAGCAACAATTATAATTTGGTCCTTTAATTTTGTGTGGATCAAGAACCATGGGTGTAGGTTATTGATCTTACTACTAACAAAATGTATGCATTGAATACCTTGAATTTACTACTTCATTTTATAAACAAGAGCATGCATATTTGAGTGGTTTCCTTTTTTAAATTGACTAATGATATGTTGATTGAAACTATAGGATACATTATTTTACCTTAATTTTTGGTCTAAAAGATGAGGGATGTTCTTATTCTATGTCATATTATTTCTTCTTTAGATGTATCTCATATTTTACTTGGGTATCCATGGATAAAGAAATATCAAGCAACATCATCTATGTCATGCCATCAAGGTATCAAATATGTTTGAACACTAGTAAAGAGGTTACAATTGCAAGAGATTCGTATATGCCTTTATTTTAGATTAAGTCATTTAACCTTAAATAATTTTAAGAACATACCTAAGGATCCTCTATATAAGTGCAAGGATTCTTTGCCTAATTTGTAAAATTTTTAAAAGGAATAACAATGGTGGGAAAATCAAGAAAAGATGCAACAATTTAGAATTCCTAAAGGGTTTACAATTATTAGAGCCAAAGTAGGTTATATGTAGCTTTTATATTATAAAATGATTCAAGAATCTATAAGGCCAAAAGAACCATAAGAATTGCAAACTTTAGTTCATAAGCATAAGGGATTGGATATTTTCATTCCTAAACATGGTTTTCATAAAAAAGATTACTCATGTAGCAAGGAAGGATGAGGATTACAAATGATAAATCTATATTTTCTTCATCTTAAAAGGGTCTTCAAACTACTTGGGTATCAAAGAATGATTTACATAATAAAAAGTTGAAAATCTACAAGTAGAAATACCAAGTTACAAAAACAAGAATAATCATTATGGTAATAGAAAGAGAAAATGCTTCCTCTTAAAAAACATGTTTATTAAGAGTTCTAATTTGCATAGTGTTGAGGAGCACATAATATAATAACATGATTCAAGTACCAAAACATTAATTATGATGATTGGGATGAGAGGATCAACTTGGGGAGGATTATTATAACATCATTAGTTGGAACTTTTTAATTTTATCTCTTTGTGTTGGTGTTGTTTTTAATGTTCTTAATTAGAGTGCGGATGATGTTAATATACATTTAATGATGCATTTTGAAATTTATTTAGTAAAGGTCTCATTTTGTACATCTTTAGTAATTGTATAAAAATTTGGAATATTTTGGTTAATACATCTTATTGGAAAACCATTCATTGAAAATTTTTGAAGCCCACAACTGAATGGTTTGTGATGACTTCTTGCCTTCAAGAATTTCCATTATGCTCATCAATTTCAAACCATTTTGGGGGTTCTTGAATGTTTTAAATCTTAACAAACTCATTACAAAAGATGGATTTGAATTCTATTTTTCTTTCACATTTAGGCTTTCTTGTGTAATTTGGAGACACATTGAGTTTCATTGGTTCATGTGAGATATTTATAACAATTATGCAATAAAGTCAAACTTTATTTGATTTGATTCAAGTAATATGACATTTATTTTTCTTTCCAATCTATAATTTTTTGATGTCTTTATTAGCTATATAATTGAAGTTCATTTATATTAACAACTATTAGATTAAATATTTTTATCCCCAATTATTTTCAAATAATTTTATACTAATCTTTGTATTCTTATTCTTCTTTCATCGTTTCATTTAAAATTTGAACCATTTAAGGATGCTATGTTATAGATTATAGTTGTCTTCCAATTCTTTTTAAATCAAGTTAATAGTATGAAAATATTATTGATGAGTAGGATGGAATTCACATTACAAGTTCCCATTTTAGGATTTGCATTCTTTATCTAGATATATATTTTACCAAAGTCTCATTGTTTTTTTAGGTGTAATTGCATGTATATATATATATAACATGGAAAATGTAGGATCATGTTCCACCTCGTGGCTGTATCTCTTTGTTTGCAAATACTAAAGTAATGAGATAAAAAATTG
>VDFB02139599.1:0-20775 GCA_007258455.2 Sequoia sempervirens | reverse complement strand
ATTAGAGATCAGAGATTAGATCAGAGCTAGAATTGAGATAGAGTTAGAGCTAGATTGCAGAGCATTTTGCATAATTTGGAGAAGAGAGAAAGTTTTCCCTTTGAAAACTTTTGAAGAGACTGTTGTGTAACACATTTTGTGATAATAGATCTTTTCATTGATGATGGAATTCGTCTAGTCATGAAATGCTAGCAAGGTTTCTTCTTCCTTTTGTATCCAAGTAGCTTAGTTCATGCAAAGTAGCTTACTTCGGTGTATGGTGTTTTATTGAGATAGCTTCGCTTTATTCCATACCACTAGCGGCTTGTTGATGATAAGTCTGCCTTGCGTGGTCAACTGGACATTATCTTGTGTTTAACTTCAGTTATGGCTTACATACTTATATGCGTTGTTCTGATGGTGTACGTATGTTAGACTATAACTTGAATACCTTTCGTTATCCCCTTTGAAGATTGCACCGATTTTGCTGAGGCTGTCCGACGGAGGCTAGGCGAAATCTGGTTGAAGTCTATTGAAACGAAGCCCCATATACCTTGCATTTAAAATAGAGTACAAAGTTCTTAGGCCCTTTCCCTTTTACTTTCCGCATACTTCTTGTTAGTTTTAGAAAAGGATACACATTGCCAAATCATACACGTAAGAATCCCCTTCAAAATTACATATCAACTGCTAACTGCGAGAAGTCTGAACAACTACGTAAGTCCCCTTTGACATACCAAAGAATATCACATCAAGCCAAACTGTTTTATTCAAGAATTTAAAGGAACCCTGTTTTACCTAACCTTCGGCAATCTTAGCGTGCGGGAATACTTTTGATCAAGAGAGAATAGAGCCCGCCACATTTTGTTCCTTTGGTGCTTTCGTGCGGTCCCAAAACCACGCCAACAGGATTATAGTTTTGGACGACCAAAGGAATTTGACTCAACAAATACTAGTCTTTCTTTCTTCAATGCATGCTCCTATCATTTAGCAACTGTTGAGAAGCATATAAGCAAGCTTATGGGGCAGATTTTCAGTTGTTTCGTTTCTCTCTAGTGTTTGCATTGTAACTTTTCAAGTTCTTTCTACCTAGAGCAGCAAATGTAACTTCACTTTTAGACTTGTACATAACTATGCAACACTTCTTTTGATCAATAAAAGATAAGTATTTTTCCTTCTCCAATATGTATTTTGTGTAAAAATATGAATTATTGACATATTTCTCTATGATTTGATATGAATCCTCAATGTATGTCTCATTATTTCAGCAACTTTATGTAGAGATATACATGCGTTATGTAGGTCATAGATTATGAAAATTAGTATGAAAAAATTCTAATTGTGAAAATAGATGTTTTTTCCTTTTAGGATTGAAAAATGTATCTTTCCTATGAAATACTAATGTGTAAGTGTGTAGAAGCCTAAGTTGTGTATGAAACAACTTGTTCATTTGGTCATATTGTGAGTCCAAACAACAGTGTAGGTTTGAAAGAATCATTTGGTGCATTGTCTTTTAGTTTTAGGATTCATTTTCATGTTTCCTTTTTTATTTTTTTCTTGGAAAGCATCAATAGGTAGCTTAAATTACATAAAGTTCCAAGGGAGCCAACCCTCTTTGGAGGTTGATCTCCATAATTTGATCCCACACTCAAGGAGATCATCCCATGTTTCATTAGGTGGCTAAGTGATTGGATCAGTTCAACAAAGGTTGCACATTTTTGAGACAACATTTTTTGGCATGCTCGATGGGACTATTTGAACTATTTCAATTCAAAAAAATTCCTTTGCATTGTTGATTTTGGTGTGTATGTTAGCAATTTCTGCCTTTGAAGGCACAAAATTCTCACACACTTGGCGAATCCAAGTTAAATCTATTGGTTTCAGATGACTAAGTGTTGGTATGTGCTCAAGTTTTTTAAAAAAATTAGACTTTATTATTTTGGTTTTTTAAGCATATTCCAATGAGTTTCCAACTGGTTTAAATGTTACATAATGTCTTCATTTCATGAAGATAAGTTTTAGCATCCTCCCTTCCATGCAAACATTGCCCATTTACATCCTTACCAGCCATATTGTTCAATTCATACTGCTTATTTTATCCCAAATAGCCCATTAACAATAGGTTATCAACATTCTTATCATTCTTACCATCGATCCATCCCTACTCAAGCCTCATGGTAGCCTTCATATGTCCAAATGAACCCTATGAAGACCTTTTTGTTTCCAACCACCCTCACAAATAACCCCAAAATGATGGTAATTTGAGTGTCAAAGATATAATGTTAGACTCCAAATAAAACTCAATGAAATTGAAAGAGATTGGGAGTATAACTTACAACAAGAAGAGTTGGCTTATTAAGCACATGAAAACGAAAAGGAGTTGGAATATCAAAAGGAGAGATATGAATAGTCTCTTGAAAAAGAGATTGCTCCCAAGGAAGAGCAGATGAGGTTATTGCTTGCTCAAGTTCAAAAAATAGAAGAACAATCAACTAGATTAGCATTCCAAATCAGCATGCAAAAGAAGAGACTCCCAAGTACGTAATCCTAAGCTTCAAGAAAGGTAAGCCTCTTGAGTCTTCAAGTTAATATTTTGAGCTTGAAATTTTGATTTTTAGGAGTCTTCATCTTTTGTAAGATTGCAATCATTAGCCTAGTATCCCTCAAGAGCAACCTTCTTCAAAACACATACTTCCTCAAGAAATCCAATAAGAACTTTATAATTAGTCTTCTTGTTCTAGTACCATTTTCTTTTGCAAAGATGGGCATATTGTCTACAATGATAGTTGGTTTAGTGAACAAGAATAGGAGGGTTTTGGGAAAAAAACAAGAAGAGTTTCTTGCTATTCACACCCTTGAATGAGGCACAAAATGAAAAATCAGACTTTTTGCAAGGGAATTGTTGAGAGTCAAAACAACACAACAACATTAAAAAAAATATTACTTTTCTATTTCTCCTAAAAAAGAAAGAAAACACATGGTAATATAACTCCCAAGGTCTTGGTAATTGGTTCTCAATTATGTTGATGTCGCTTAATGGTCAATATAACTGTAATGTGCAAGGGGCCTTTGCTGGTAATAAGGAATAGAACTGCATGAAATCAACTAGTCTACGTTTTGGGGGGGTTTAAATAAAGATAAAAAGATAGATCAGAGTCTTAAAATAGGAGAACATGAATGAAAGTTCTTAATATCCAGACATGCATATCAATAATGAGTGTTTATTCACCTAACCACAACCACAACAAGATGTATTCCATAGAATAAACTATACTATTGCATACATCCATAGTGCTAATCCAATACCATCACCATTCACTACACTTTACTTCAAAATAAATCATTCACTCATCATTAAACACAGATCAAGTAGACATAAAAACAAATTCATTCATAGATAACCCAATGAGATAATCTTGAATCCAATTTCCTCTATTGATTCTCATCAAATAGAAAACAATTAGGCACAACAAATCACTGGCATATGGATTGATCATGCATCATTAAACTTATCAAAATAGGCCCAAGCTGAACAACATACAAATGTATAAAAACCTATAACATGTAACCAAGTTCAACCAAACTTTTAAAGTATCTCTGCTAACAAAAATTATAATCCTAGAACTAATCTCTATTGCTATCATCATGTGGCTTATCTTCGATTAGCCAACCTTTACAAAATAGGACCAAATAGTACATATAGATGCCACATGCACAAGTTCCTCTCAATCATCAATTTAGATCCACAAATTAAGGAGCTTGAACTGAACAAAGGAATAGACTACTAATGTTGAGTTAGAAGGCTGGAGTACAATGTTGCACAAATTTTGACACCCAAAGAAGAAGGTGGAACTGAGGAAGTGTTGAATTTCTTTGTGGAATATTTGTCCTTGATGTCAAAACTAATTGATTATCACTTGGTTTGGCATTATGGTACTTGGTGCATTTAGTTATTGTTGTAATCAGTCTTGGCATATTCAGTACTTTGTGGATAGTGTTTTGTGGTACTAATCATGTTGGATTCATGTGCAGATGATCTTGCAACAGGTTCAAGATTTTCAGTTTGATAGGTATATTGTTTTAGTTGATTTTATCAGATTGATCTTGGTTTGGAATCTATATCATCTTGGCATTTTTCTATCTTCATGGTATCAATGGTTATGACTTGTTGATTGATAAATATGGCACATGAATTTTGGTTCATTGTTTATTTATATTGCTTTAACAAGAAATTACACTGTCTAAGGATTCAGGCAGTTTGGTTATTGATTCACTTTGATCTATGAATCCTGGCTTATTGATACCATTGCACTTTCATTACTTGGAAGTGTTGAATTCGTACTGGGCTCTAACAATGTCATTTGTTTGATGGTTCTAATGATATCTATTTGGCCTACTAAATGATTTTTTTACTATCATCTTGTAAAGTGATTGGGCATCAAAGGAGGCATATAAAATAAGAATTTATTATAAAAGGCATGGAAAGGTTTATATTGTTTGCATTTTTGTTTGATCACATTAAAAATGTGATAACAGAGCTATCTTTGTTAAAGTCACTTTAGCACCAGTGGTTTGTGTTTCACATGGAAAATATATGCTTTATAAAGGTGATCAGGTCCCTATGGTTCCAAATGTTAAGTGTTTATGAGAAAACAAGTGAAGTCACATTTATTGGGCTTCAAGGATTTATGAATTATAACTGACTTTGGTTAAAATGTTATCGGCCTTTGGTGATTAAAATATAAGCCATTGAAATTATCAGTGTGCTTCTATCAATTTATATAATGTGATTTTTAAATCACCCCATGACAAGTATGTGGTCACGTTGACATCAATAAAAAATGTGGCAGTGTCTTTTGGTGTTGTGTATATGACAACTCATCATAAGGTTGTTTCATTGTTATGAATGAGAGGTTGAATTGGCAGCAACAACATTATAGGCATCTTAGACTTAAAAAAAAGCATATTTATTGTGTCATAGATTTCAAATGATGATTAACTATCATTTGTGGTTTTCAAGTCATTGTGTAAAAAAAAAGTTCTCGAAAGTCTACTTTGCATAGGGTTTGAAAAACTAATTGTTGCTGCCATGAACTTTTTTTGCTACTGGTCTATGAGCTAGAACTGGAAGTTGGTAAGATTCACTGAGGCAATTATGATCTTCTCTTCGCCAGATGGTAATATATCTTTGGTCGCCATGACAGGTATTGGTCTTAAGATCTAGAAAGATCTTGTGTTGTTTTTAAGCATAACTAATTTTGGTTAAGGATTTTTGGAAAAATGGTTTTAGTTTTGTATAACCCGAGTTCTTCACTCAAGGGTTTCACAGTGTTTGGGAAATACAAGTTTTGATTTCAACTACATTTTTTAGTTTAAGAAAAACCCCAAGGTTAATTGAAGGGTAACAAAATTTTGAATATGGGTTTGTAAATGAGAACTTGTTTTTCATTTTATTGATTGTATAAATGTATGGATTTTTTTGCATTACTCAGTGACGAGGGTTTGATGTTAAAATAGAGAATGTTTTTGAAAGGGTTTTATAGTGATATTTTTTCATTTTGAAAAAATGATAAAAGAGAGTTTACATCTCTAGTTGTAATACATAGATTAAATTCATATTTTAGTGAGGTTATTCTTTTGTACTATCTTATTCAATAGACATTGTAATGGGCATTATTGAAAATCATATATTTGTGCTCTATTGAGATTTTGTAATTGCAAACATTAGTGCAATTATAAGGTCCTAATAATGTGTGTTTTCATAGAGGAACTTTGAAAAATGGGTTGGTTCTCCTAACTTAAAGTGGGTGGTTCAATTTGTACTAGGAGTTGGTGCTCCACATTGATACATAGTTGGTGCTCTTTTGAATGAATAAAAAAACAAATTTATGAGTGGTTTCTTATACCTCGTGAGGGTTTTTTCACTTTGGAAAACAATGTGTCATGTGTTGAAATTTGTGCAATTTTGTTTCAGTTCGTGTGTTTAACTATTTAAGTTTTCATTCAGTCATATGTCAAAAGAATTTCATGCAATGCTTTGATACATGTTTATGTTTCATTCTGAAAGGTTTCAAAGTATAGAGTTCAATCTATAATGAATGTATGTTGTTCAATATGTTATAAAAGAATGTTCAGTATGTCATAAGTTGTGCATCTAAAGCATTCTATAGAGAATTGCTCAATCACTTTCATATGAACAATTTATATTATGCTTTGACAGTAGTTTGTAAAGTCACTCAAAACAATCATTCTGTTTAAAATTTCTTAGTTTTGTTATAGTTCACTTTAAGTTAAGAGGGTTTACTTTGTGGTTTTCAAAGTCATCATTTATATTTGCATTTCAAGTTACAAAAATCAAATTTTCACATTACTCTGATTCACCCCCCCTCTCAGAGTAATTCATCTTCCAACAATTGGTATCAGAGTGTAGGGTCACACTAGGTTCCACAAGGACAAGGTCAATAAATCACAAACAGACTTCAAATAAAGAATTAGATTCACAAAAAGACTTCAAATAAAGAATTAGATAATTAGTCTGATTTAGAAAATGATGAAATTAATCTTGAGGGTGAATTGCTTTGTGCACTTCAAGAAATAAAAAGGTTAAAGAAAAAAATTGCTTCACAAGAGAATAGTCCAAAAAAAAAGATCACATGTTTACAAGTAGAACATGATGACTCTAAAAGAGTTGTGGATAATCTCAAATCGGTTCTTGTTGATAAAGATAATGAGATTCAAAAACTTGAACAATAAGTTGTCACTCTTAAAAAACAAGTTGAAGGCTATGAAAGCACTATGCACTTGAATGATATACTTGGGAAACAAAAGAAACATAAAGACATGATTGGTGTTGGATTCCACACTTGTGAATGTTCAAAAACTCTAAATTAGAACTTTAATGCAACTAGTAAGAAGCAGCCATTTGAGCATAAGCAAACTAATTTCAGGTTTAATACATTTTTCAATGGTTATTGCTTCTTTTTAAATAAATTTGGACACAAAGTGAGAAATTGAAAGCTTATGATGCCTAGAACACCAATATTTGGTCACAAATAGTTCTTTGGCTTTCCAAATTCAGTTAGATGTTTCAAATGCAACACTTTTGGTCACACATCCAAACAATGCAAACAAGGTAAATAAATTATTGTAAAGGTTTGGAGACCCAAGTTTGTTCCAAGTATAGAACAATACATGCTTGTGCAAACTACCTTTTTTTCCAAGAAGAAGGAATTGTGGGTTTTGGATAGTGGTTGTTCCAACCACATGACAAGAGATAAGGACAAGTTTTTGAAACTTGAAGATCATGCAGGAGGTTTTGTAAAGTTTGGTGACAAAACAAGAATTCAAATTAAAGGTAAGGGTTCTCTGCTTCTGAATGATGACACACACATTTATGATGTTTATTATGTAGAAGGTCTTAAAAAAAATCTCTTAAGTGTTAGTTAGATTTATGATAATGGGTACAAAGTTACATTTGATTCATAAGGTTTTGCTATAATGAAAAAATCTAGTAAAATAGTTGTAACCAAAATAAGGACACATAGTAATGTTTATAATCTCCTTGACTCTTCCAATCATGAAAGCAATGAATGCATGTGCCTTATGGGTCAAGTTGAAGAGAATGGGTTATGGCATAAACAATTAGGACATGTTAACTTTGACAATCTGGTTAGCATCAGTAAAATCCAAAAATGTGAGAGGTTTTCCTGTTCTAAGCAAACTAGAAAATGTAGTTTGCAAAGAATGTCTAAGAGGTAAGCAAATAAAGGTTAGTTTCAAATCCAAGGAACATGCTTCAACTAAACCTTTGCAGCTTGTACACACTGATTTATGTGGTCCCACAAGGACAAGGTCAATAAATGGTGAAAAGTACTTCATGTTATTTGTAGATGACTACACAAGGATGGTTTGGGTAACCTTTCTCAAACATAAATCAGAAGCCTTTGAGAGATTTAAAATCTTCTGTAAAATGGTTGAGAGAGAATCTGATATGAAACTTATATGCTTGAGATTAGACAAGGGAGGTGAATTTACCTTTCAAGAATTTATTGAATATTGTGAGCAACATGGCATAAAAAGGCAATATGCTGCTACAAGAACACCTCAATAGAATGGGTTGTGGAAAGGAAAACACAACAGTGAAAGAAATAGCTAGAACAATGTTAGATGAAGCTGAGCTGTTATATATGTACTAGAAAGAAGTTGTTCGTACAACTGCTTACATTCTAAATAGAGTGCAAGTAAGGGTGAAATCCAATTTCACTCCATATGAGCTTTGGTATGGTAAATCTGCCTCTATTAAATACTTCAAAATATTTGGTTGTAAATTATTTATTAAAAGAGATGATGAAACTTAGGAAGCTTTCAATCCAAATTTGATGAAGGTATCTTTTTAGGTTATTCCACACATAGAAAGGCTTATAAATGTTTTAATAGGAGGCTAAATAAGATTGTTGAATCTGTTAAAGTTAAGTTTGATGATAAGTTGCTTCTAGATGATGATTATGTGCAGGATGTTGAAGAGGAACCTACAGTAGGTCTTGACATATCTCCCAAATTTTCTAAAGCAGATGATATACAACAAGAGGATGCCTCAAGTTCTAATGTAGTAGCACTTCCAACAACACCCTCTAGGATTTTTGTCAAGAATCATCCTCAAGATCGGATAATTGGGGATAAAAGTGCAGGTGTCTTAACAAGAAGGAAAGAAAAACTTGAGGAACAAGCTCAAATTGCTGAACATTTCTGTTTAGTAACTAATTTTGTACCCAAAATTTGTAGTGAAGCACTAACTGATGAATGTTGGTTGAAAGAAATGCAAGAAGAAATCAGCCATATTGAAAAGAATAAGACTTGGGAATTAGTCCCAAGAACTGATAACAAAAATTTCATTGGTGGAAAATGGGTTTTTAGAAGCAAACTTGATGAATGTGGAAAAGTAGTAAGAAACAAGGCATGATTTGTGTGCAAAGGCTATACACAATAGGAAGGTATTGATTTTGGTGAAACTTATGCACCTATTGCTAGAATTGAATCCATTAGAATATTTTTGGCATATTCTTTTTTTAAGAATTTTAAAGTATATCAAATGGATGTCAAAATTGCTTTTTTAAATGGATATTTGGATGAAGAAGTTTATATGGAACAACCTGAAGGATTTGTTGCACAAGACAAGCCTACTCATGTTTACAGGTTGAAAAAGGCATTGTACGGTCTAAAACAAGCTCCTAGAGCTTGATACTCAAGGTTGGATTCACATTTGACAACAAATGGCTTCACAAGAGGAGGTGTGGACATCAATCTCTATGTGAAAATGGAAGGTACTGATATTTTGGTTGTTGAGGTTTATGTTGATGACATTATTTTTGGTTGCAATAATGATGCTCTTTCTAAAAAAATTTCCACGATCATGGAATATGAATTTGAAATGTCCATGTTAGGTGAACTAACATTTTTTCTTGGACTTCAAGTTTCTCAACTTGAACATGGCATTTTTCTTTCTCAAACTAAGTATGCAAAAGAAATGCTTGAAAAATTTCAGATGGATGATTGTCGTGCAGTAAGCACTCCTATGGTTACAAGTTGTAAACTTTCTAAGGTTGATGAGTCACTTGATGTGAATCAATTTGAGAATAGGTCTATGATTGGTAGTTTACTTTACTTGACTACATCAAGGCCTAATTTGATGCAAGCTATTTGTATGGTTTCACATTTTCAATCTACTCCTAAACAATCTCATCTTACAACTATTAAAAGGATATTTAAGTACATTCAGGGTACTCTTGATTTTGGTCTTTGGTGTCCTAGAAGTAATGGCTTTACTTTAATGGCATTTACTGATGCTGATTGGGATGGTTGTCTAGATGACAGAAAAAGCACAAGTGGTGCTACATTTTTCCTTGGTGATTATCTTGTGGCATGGCATAGCAAGAAACAAGATTTTGTTTCACTTTCAATAGTAGAATCATAATACATTTCTGCTACATCTTGTTGTACTCAATTACTTTGGATGGGTATGTATAGGATCATGGTGGGACTAAAAGTGGCAATATGATGGGTATGTGGCTGATGACTTTTTTTAACCCAAAATTGATGAAATGAAAAGGGTTTTTAAAGGAGATTCTCAGATTTCCACCAATATAAATTATGCTTTACTTTGAATTTAATAAATAATTATTATTCATTTTCTATTTAAATTATGACTAAAGTCCCTGATTGATAGACTCCGATTGAAAAATATCTATAGCTTCTAAACGGTATCAAATTTTTGAATCCAAAACATGTGTCACATTCTATGCTTCACATACTATAGGATTAAGAAAAAAAAATTGAATTTCATGAAGTTTTGACCAAGTTAAGGTGGTCAAAATATGAGTTTTATATTTTAAAAGTTGTAATAAAAAATCATAATTAATTATTTACTGGAAAAAATACAAAAATGTGCATCACATTGGGACATGAGTCCTCTACTTATATCTAAAATATTATAAAAAATATTATCATTTTATTTGGTTAGGGTGGTCAGACAAACACCTCCTTCTTATTTTTTCCCTAAAATTTAAGTACTACTGCATTGAAATTTCAAATTTTTACCAAATAGTTTTTTTAAACAAACATAGTACTTTAGAAACTACATTCAATTTTCTACAGATTCTATTCTTACATATTTTTTAAATAATATAGACAACTTATTCAAATTTTTATGTCAAGTTTCCTAACTCTGATTTTTCTAATTTTTTGCCACTTAAGGGCCTATTTTTTCCGTGATGATCCTGCACATACCTGGATGGAAAAAAATCCTTTGATATGGGTATTGCTATTGAAAACCAATTTTTCTATTTTTGTGATAATACTAGTGCTATCAATTTGTCAAAAAATCCAGTTATGCACTCTAGAATAAAGCATATTGCTATCAAATTTCATTTTCTTCATGAAATGGTGCTTGCTAATGAAGTTTTTGTGCAATATATATCCACTCAAGCATAGGTTGCAAATATTTTCACAAATCCTTTTGGCTAAGGAAGTATTTGAAAGGTTCTGCCTTTGATTGGGAGTTATCTCTCAATCCTTGCTTCATTAATGCTCTATCAAGGATTGAGGGGGAGCTTTCTAGCTCTCTTAGTAGCTCATTGTTGCTTGATTTGATATTTGTGTTGTATCATTGCTTTATCTGCAGTTAGTTCAGTTATGTCTCATGACATTTTATAGGTTCTTCCTTTGTCCTTGTGACAAAAAGGGGGAGAAATATGAAGTTTTGGTTCAGATGGCTTAGTTTTTTGCCATCAAGGACAAAGGGGGAGTTTGTTGACTTTCTCTTTGTGGCATATTTGTCATTGATGTCAAAATTGATTGATTATCACTTGGTTTGACATTATGGTACTTGGTGTATTTGGTTATTGTTGTAATCAGTCTTGGCATATTTAGTACTTTGTGGATAGTGCTTTGTGGTACTAATCATGTTGGATTCATGTGCAAATGATCTTGCAATAGGTTCAGGATTTTTAGTTTGACAGGTATATTGTTTTAGTTGATTTTATTAGATTGATCTTGGTTTGGCATCTATATCATCTTGGCATTTTTCTATCTTCATGGTATCAATGGTTATGACATGTTGATTGATACATATGTCACATGAATTTTGGTTCATTGTTTATTTATATTGCTTTAACAAGCAATTACATTGTCTTAGGATTCAGGCAATTTGGTTATTGATTCACTTTGTTCTATGAATCTTGGCTTATTGATATGATTGCACTTTCATTATGTGGAAGCATTGAATTCATACTGGGCTCTGACGATGCCATTTGTTTGATAGTTCTAATGATATCTATTTGGCCTACTACATGATTTTCTTACTAACTATCATCTTTTAAAGTGATTGGGCATGAAAGAAGGCATATAAAATAAGCCTTTATTATAAAAGGCATGGGCAGGTTTATATTGTTTACATTTTTGTTTGATCACATTAAAAATGTGATAATGGAGCTATCTTTGTTAAAGTCACTTTAGCACTAGTGGTTTATGTTTCACATGGAAAATATATGCTTTATAAAGGTGATCGGGTCCCTATGGTTCCAAATGGTAAGTGTTTATGAGCAAACAAATGAAGTCACATTTATTGGGCTTCAAGGATTTATCAATTATAATTGACTTTGGTTAAAATGTTATTGGCCTTTTGTGATTAAAATATAAGCCATCAAAATTATCGGTGTGCTTCTATCAGTTTATATTATGTGATTTTTAAATCACCCCATGACAAGCATGTGGTCACGTTGACAGCAACAAAAAATGTGGCAGTGTCTTTTGGTGTTATGTATTTGACAACTCATCATATGGTTGTTTCTTTGTTATGAATAAGAGGTTGACTTTGTAGCGACAACATTATAGGCATCTCCAACTTAAAAAAAAAACATATTCATTGTGTCACGGATTTCAAATGATGATTAACTATCATTTGTGGTTTTCAAGTCATTGTGTAAAAATAAAAGTTTTCAAAAGTCTACTTTGCATAGGGTTTGAAAACCTAATTACTGCCACCATGAACTTTGTTTGCTACTGGTTTGTGAGCTAGAACTGGAAGTTGGTAAGCTTCACTGAGGCAATTATGATATTCTCTTCGCTAGTTGGTAATATATCTTTGGTCACCATGATAGGTATTGGTCTTAAGATCTGGAAAGATCTTGTGTTGATTTTAAGAATAACTAATTTTGGTTAAGGATTTTTGGAAAAATGGTTTTAGTTTTGTATAACCCGAGTTCTTCACTCAAGGGTTTCACAGTGTTTGGGAAATATAGTTTTTGATTTCAACTTCATTTTTCAGTTTAAGAAAAACCCTGGTTAATTGAAGGGTAACAAACTTTTGAATGTGGGTTTGTAAATGAGAACTTGTTTTTCATTTTATTGATTATATAAATGTATGGCTTTTTTTCCATTACTTAGTGATGAGGGTTTGATGTTAAAATAGAGAATTTTTTTGAAAGGGTTTTACAGTGATATTTTTTCATTTTGAAAAAGTGATAAAACAGAGTTTACATCTCTAGTTGTAATACAAAGATTGCATTCAGATTTTAGTGAGGTTATTATTTTGAACTGTCTTATTTAGTACACATTGTAATGGGCATTATTGAAAGTCATATATTTGTGCTCTATTGAGATTTTGTAATTGCAAACATTAGTGCAATTATAAGGTCCTAACAATGTGCATTTTGATAGAGGAACTTTGAAAAAGGGGTTGGTGCTCCTAACTTGAAGTGGTTGGTTCAATTTGTACTTGGAGTTGGTGCTCCACATTGGTACAAAGTTGTTGCTCTTTTGAATGAATAAGAAATTTTTTTTACGAGTGGTTTCTTATACCCCATGAGGGTTTTTCCATTCAGGAAAACAATGTGTCATGTTTTGAAATCTGTGCAATTGTGTTTTAGCTCATGTGCTTAACTGTTTAAGTTTTCATTTAGTCATATGTCAAAAGAATTTCATGCAATTCTCTAATACATGTTTATGTTTCATTCTGAAAGGTTTCAAAATATATAGTTCAATCTGTCATGAATGTATGTTGTTCAATATGTTATGAAAGAATGTCCAATTTGTCATAAGTTGTGCATCTAAAGCATTCTATAGAGAATTGTTCAATCAATTTCATATGAACAATTTATATTATTCTTTGACAGTAATTTGTAAAGTCACTCAAAAGAATCATTTTTTTTAAAAGTTCTTAGTTGTGTTAAAGTTCACTTTAAAGTTAATAGGGTTTACTTTGCGATTTTCAAAGTCATCATTTATATTTGCATTTCAAGTTACAAAAATCAAATTTTCACATTACTCTGATTCAACCCCCTCTCAGAGTAATTCATCTTCCAACAGGAAGGGAACTAGAGTTGAGTCCACATCAAAGCCCTAAAAAAGAGGAGAGAAGGAGATGTTGAGTCTAGTGAAGAGAGACAATTCACTTCTGCGTTGTATGCTCAAGGATGTACTCATCATAATTGGAAAACACTTGTTGAAGGACATTAGAATTAGGCCCATCCAACCAATCATCTTCAAATTTAATTCTTTTTAATTCTGCTAAAACCAATCCATGTACTTCCTTTAATTTGATTATTTCCCTTTTAGTAGCCTTCACTTCTTCTCGGATGTCCATGAACCTGTCCAATAACAAGTCCTCTCCATCATCTCCTTTTCGCATCACCTCTTCAAATCTTCCACTCCATTTCTCCCTCATATCATCTAAATAAATACCATCCTTGACTAAGGTATCTAGATTGACTAAAATAGCGACAATTACCTCTAATTCTTCCATTTGTTGATTCAAATCTTTAGTAACCTCTTGAATCTCATTTTTATGCTCTTGAATATACTTGTATTTGTACCCTATTATCCTTACAGTATTCTCAATGAAATCCACATTATCCTCTTCAAGGATTGATTGCTCAAGTAGAGTCGACTGAGACACCTGGCTAATATCCTTAAGCCTTTTAGCATGTTCCTTATATTCTTCACCTTGCTTATCTAGATCTTTGGTGTGCTGGTCTAAATCCCTTGCCAACTCAAGTGCTACCTTATGAATCTTAAAACCATCAACAAGAACATCATCAACCTCCTGATTGAGCTTGTCAAACCATCTTTCCATCATTCCCACCTTGCTTCTCATATGCACCAAATCATCTACTTCTTTCTTTGTTAATAAAATTGGAGATTCAGGAGCAGTAACTTGTTGAGAAATTGGAGTTGAGACATCCTTCAAAAACTTATGCAATTGATCCAGCTGAGCCTTAAGCTCATCTTTCCTTTGTTTATCTTTGATCATCCTGGACTTAGTAGAGGAAGCCACATTATCAATCAAGTTCATTTGCTGATTTCTTGTAGGCCTCCCCAAATTTACCATGCCCAATTGATAATCAGTCATTTGCATACAATCCTGGTTCTTGTCCACCATTGGTATTGCACACTTAACAATGATTTCTCTTGTGTCTATAAGTTTGGTGGAGTGAAGAACCCTCGACTTCTTTTTAGGCCTCTCCTTCTCAATTTCATTCATCATTTCATCCCAGTTTAAAGGTTGTGGTTGAACTATTTGCTTTCTCTCCAAGTCAAGCTTTAACCAAATAGGAGCTATAGGAGTATTAGTTATTTGTGTTGAAGAAGAAGCAACAATAGTAGAGGATAAAGGTTGCAATATGGTATTTTTAGCCTAAGAGTCAACTTCTTGCACATTCTATTGCTCTTTTTGTGCCTCTTCTTGTGCAAGCTTCTCGGCCTCTTCCTTATCCTTCTATTCTTGTAGTCTTTTAGCCTCCAACTTCTATTTTAGACTTTCCTCTTCTAATCTTTTCTTCTCTAACACCTAGTCTCTTTGCTCTTCTAATTTCTTGACATAATCCTAGGCTTCTTTAGACTTCTTCTCATATAGAGCAAGCTCTGCAACCTCATTTTCTCTTTCTAGGTGCTCTTGTTCTTCCTTCTTCTTATGAGCCTCCTCCATAGATTTAAACTTAGCCTTAAGGGCTTCCTTTTCCCTTCTTTGAGTAGCCTTCTCTTCCTCAAGATCATGAATTTTCTGCTGCAAAATCATTTTTTCTCTTTCTTCCTTCATCTTGAGCTCCTGCTCCTTTTGTTGCTACTTCTGAGCCAATTCATCAGCCTTAACTTTATCTTCCAGCTCCTTCTATTTCAATGCATCATATTGTGCCTTGGCATCAATCTCCTGTTGCCTAGCTAGTGCCTCAACTTGGGACTTGGCATCTACTTTCTTCTGTTTAGCCAATCCCCCAACTTGTGCTTTGGCATCAACTTCCATTTTAGCATCCTCAAAGAGTTTCCATTGATCCTCCTCTATTAACACATAATTTGTTTTTGCATCATCTGTTACATCATGGAATTGATGAGCTTAAAATATGCTCATAGCTTGGATATTATGATGGACTTTTAATATTCTTTACTTTTTGTTATTTTGATTCAACCAGGGTGTTGACTTGACTACATTTATTACCTCGTTGACTCCCTAAATGACTGGTATATCGCATATAGTTTTGAATGATGAAATAGATTTAAATATGTGATTAATGAACGGATATCATGTATGTGCCATACATGTTTTCCCTCTTCTCGCGATCTATTACCTTTTGTTTCATAGGTTTTTGAAGAGTGATCGAGCTCTAACACAAACATTTCACCTTTGCAAGAAAGTCCATTTCCATGACTTCGAGGAAGCATCAAGACTCTTTGATCAAAACCATGGGAAAGATTTTAATGACAAGTCAATCTAGAAAGAGTGGAGCACTAGATTCTCTCTGGATCGGGTTGAGCACATAAATTCATTTATGAAGTTTGTTCCTTGATTCTGGGATACACTTTACTTCCACTTCTTTCTTTGATAGAGTTAGTTAGTTAGTTGTTCTTCTGATTTAAAAATAAGATACTCCTCTTGCGCGAGAGAGTAGAGGATATGGATAGAGTGAGTAAGAGATGATAGTTAGAGTAAGATAGAAGCATAGTGATAGCAGATATCATGTAAGAATCCGTATGATAATGAAAAGCAGAGTCTGTTTGACAAGAGACATAATTTGTTGTTAGTTTCCATATCAACAAAGCAATGTATACCATTATGTTTTCATGAATAAAGTTTAATGAAGTTCTCAGTTCAGCACCTACGTAATCAGTAGATGCTTGCTAAGGCGTCCCACTTAGTAAGTATCTGTAGCCAGTTAGTTAGTTGTTCTTTTCTCGTTGATCTTCACCAGCCTTTCATCTTTTGAAGTTTTCATACAAACTCGGGCCTTGCACTGCCTCAAGTAACATAAGGGCCGGGCCTACAGTTTGTGCTTCAGACGTAGCTATTATGGTTTCTATTTTAATCAAAGCATAGTTGAGTTAAATAATTTTGCATTACCTTCCTATAGCATAGATAGAATTCCTTTCCAGTATTTATTTCTACTAAAGATTTGACCAAAACTAGTTCTTAGTGCATATATTTTGCCACGCCATTTAAAGTATACGTCCCCTAGTTTGACAAGTAAATGAACGTCCATAGAGAGATGTTGGTCACCGTTGAATGTCCAATTCCCGTGAAAGGTTTTACAAGGATTTTCATATCCTTTAATGGACGGACCAGAAGCCACTGCATGAGTTTCTTTATTAGATGGGGTAGCCTCAGGATCCATTGCAATATCATGCATTTCTATTTTAGGCTCCTTTTCTTTTAACAACTCAGCTTCTTGATGGAGAGTTCCCATAATAATTCCCTCACATGGTTGTCCTATACGAAGGGTTTGAGTAGATGCTTCTTCTATAATAGATGTTGAAGCACCAACTTCTATAGTGGCATCCCCTTCTTGTACCTATGGCAAGTCTTGGGTAACAACTTCCTCTTCTTTATTAGAAGGAAGAAATTACAAGAGTTCCATAGGAGGAATTCTCCTTTTTCTTTTGTACTGGGTGGTTCCAATAGTCTTTATTTTCTTAGATGGCTAAGCCTCTAGCTAGTTAACCCTCAAGCTAACCCATTGTACACTACTATCCAAGACTGGTCTTGCAACCTGTTTTATATCAATAGATTCTTCAACATTCCAATCCACTAGATCAAGATCTCTGATGCCTATCTTATCTACATCATATTGGGGATCCAAAGTTATCCCATCATTAGATAATGTCTCTAGAATTTCCTCCTTGATCCCATACTCAACCATGAGTGGGATAGATAATCTTTCATAATTTCTCCTCCTAAGATTATACTCGTCTTGCAGATCCATCAAAAAGTCCTCCAATAAATTGAAATGTTTGTCAAAGAGACTAGGAACCAAAGCCTGCATTTTGTGTCCAGGGTCATAATGCTTCCTAGAAGTGTGTAAACCCAACTTTAGATAAATCAACTCTTCACAAACAACCTTAGCTACCACAATGTGTGGACATCTAAACTCTCCCAATTTCATGGGGAGCTTATGACAACCAGTCTTGTGTTTTGTACCAAGTTTGAAATTAACAGTCAAATCCTAGTAAATGAATTCCATTAATACAATCCTATTGTTGCAGCATCTAGGGAGCAAATGGGGATGACCATCAAAACCTCCCAATTTGAAATAAGTAAATGTGGGGTATTGAATAAACCATTGTCCCCACTGATTGATAAATACCATTTCCTCCCTACTTAATCTGTATCTTGCATCTCCAGTGAATCTATTAATGATAACATAAAGGAAGAAATCATTAACCCTCCTATAATGTGACTTTGATGCTTGCAGGGTGAGATGACTATAGTTCTCCCACACCTTCTTTTGTCTTTGGGCTTCTCCCAATATGCCCATTGTATTGAGTCTAGGAAAGATCCCCATTCAAGTAGCTTCATAGACCACATAAGAGATCTAAATAAACTCTTGGTTTCTCTCACTCTAAGCATCTGATTATGAATACTCTTTGACACTATCATTGGCCAATCAAACTTTTGTCTTCCGTCCAAAATAGTTTGGATGAATGGGAACATCCATTCCTTAAATTGTGAAGCATCTCTTTTCCCAAACACCCTAGAAAGCACCATGATTATGTCCCCAATCTCTTTGCCAAAATCTTCCCTTTTAGGCTAGTCAAGAAGCTTGGTTAGAGACTTTTTCTCTACCCTCATCCATTGCTTGCTCATGTGGGATCTATTATTTTCTTTCTTATCGCTATAAAATTTCAATGCTTCTGCTTCATTCAATTGCTTAGGATTCTATGGAATAGGTGCATCAAACATGAACCCAGACATTTGAGATGTCAATCAATGATGACATTCCCCTGTGAATCCACACACTACCTGGTAGCAAGATTATAGGCCCTTGCAACTACTAATATAAATTCTGGACATTGAACAGACAAAGGGAATAGTGCAACATGTGCCAATCCTGACTGAGCAATCCTCTTGGCTCTTGGTGTAGCATCTTCATTGAAAGTTTCATCTACCAACTCTTCAAAGTTAAAAGGGCCTAGGTTGGTGTCTGTAATATCCGCCCACTCAGAACCAACCTTGCTAGCCATGAGGGTAGCCTCTCCATGTTTGTACCTTAGAGTGTAGGGGAGCTACTCCACTTTAATTTTCTTTGGCCTAACTGCTTGCCTTGAAGTTTCTGCTAGCTGGCTCCTTTGAGAAGCCTCATCTAATGCCCCTGGCATTTTCTAATCCCTGCAATAAACTCCTATATTAGAGGAACAAAAACATAGAAGTCAATACATTAGATAATACCCACCTCCATCTCCTTGAAACAACATTTAAACTTAGCCAAACTTCAACCTTTATTGGAGGCAAAGCCATATGAGAATAAGGAACAAGGCATTATTTTTGAACAAAGTGGGACCGAGACTAGAGTGAAACTAGGAATGGAATCAGAAACAAAACCGAACTCGGTACTAATTGCTAGTTCCAAGTTCAATCTTCATTTTAGTTCTAGCTTCGGTCAAGGACAAGTATAAAGACCAAACACCGCAATGACTGGAAGCAAAGTCATTTTATGAACTAATCCTAATGGAAATAACTTCAGGACGAATTCATTCCTAAGTCCGCTCCCACCAATTCAATATGCAAAATGGAGGGTGTTTTTCAAAGACACAGTCATTTGAATTTAAAGACCTGTGTCACATGGGCTTATGAGGAAATCCAAATAAAAGGGCCTAACCCCATCTTCCAACCATACAAGGACCAAATTTAAACCTAAGGAAAAACATTTTGTAAAGGTTTTCGAGAAAACCCTAGTTTGCACAACACACCAACTCAGAAAATTAGGGGAAGATTAACCCAATGCAACAATTGCAGAGTCGACACAAAATTGAAATGAGAAAGGGTTTCCAAATGAATTGAAAAAATTTAAATAACAAAAAAACCCTCACAAGCTGAAACTCTAGTTACAAACTAGGGCACAACAAAAGACACTTGTCATGAAAGCAACAGGACATGAAAAACAATGAATAAAAACCAAACAAAAATTGAACAAAAAAAGGACACAAAGAAGACAGATGAGACAAACCAATCGAAACAAGCAAAAAGTGAAGAAATCATAGAGGGAAACTTTATGAACACACAAGAACATGACACAACACAAGGAAACAGAAAAAAAACAATGCAAAGTGAGAAGAAGGAGAAGAGCCCTACCTTAAAACGCTCTTTGGGAAAGACTAAAATCCAATCAAGATTCGCTCTACAACTTTCCTCCGCAATCAAATTGATCCTCTCAAAGTTTTTCTGGCTCTGGTTCACTTAAACATCTTGAATAACAAAGATAATGAGCCAGTTAAACATGATTAGGATTTTAAAATCAATTCACGTGTGTGAAGAGGCTACAATTAATGCCATTAATACGGTAGGTCGGAGGTGGAGCAAACAATGCGAATAGACAATTTAGTCCCATGAACACCTAAAGCAAGGTAGATGTGGACCCAGGTTTGAGACAACATAAATAATTTTATATCAAGTCCCTTACCCAGCTCCAAACCCAGCTCCGGTCCCGCAACAAAGACAACGACGAAGAAAAGAAATAACGAGGCAAAATCGGACCCAAAATTGAAACTCAAAACTTTCACAAAGTTCAAAGTTTTAGTTCCGATTTTGGTTTTTCTCTCGACCAAAAAGTAGGAATTGAAACAAAGACACACACACATGAAGGGAAGCTATACTGGAATGAAAATTGGGCCCGACCCAAATGCCAATGAAACAATGAGACAAAGAAAATGAGTGGAGTTAGAATCAAAACAAGAGAAAAATCTAGAATTTTTAGAAAGTTCCAAGTTTTGTTCGACCTCCAGTTCTGCTTCCACTCAGGAAAAAAAAATGCAAGGAAA
>VDFB02139598.1:0-13732 GCA_007258455.2 Sequoia sempervirens | reverse complement strand
AGCACTGGTGAAGAAATAGAGCAAGAGACAAAAAGCACAAAATAAAGGAGAATGAAACAGAAAGCTTTCCATTATTTAACCAAAAATAGACATTAAAACCCAATCCAATCACTATGTCAGACATGAAATTGTGGGGCATGGGGTGTTAGGCAAAAGCATGAAAGGGAAATCTGCCTGCAAAATAGCCAAAATACCATAGAAGAGGATCATGCCACATACGCACCAGCTTAAGAGGATCAATGAACTTGAATGGGGAAGAGAGCTACAATCCCATATCAACACCACTTATGTAGTCAGCTGAGTTACACGTGCTAGAGTTGATGAATCTCAAATGGGGGCTAAAAGGTTTGGAAGCAAGGAAACTCATGCAAGATTTCATATTTGTAGAACTGGTAGAAGAGAAGCAAAAATAAGAATACACTCAGATGCTTAGAGAGAAAGTGATCAACTTGTTGCAAATTATGGAAATTGGGCAGCAGCAATAACTAGACATTTTAAAGCATATTAGAGATAACATCTATAAGCCCGGGCAAGACAGAATATTCAAGAAAGGATGCAACACAAAAGGATTTCCAAACACTAATAACAAATACATAAAAAAAGGAGAATAACATGAGGAGTCAACTCGAGAAGACTAGAGCATTGGCAAGAGTATTCAAAGAATCATCGGAAAAACGATGAGAACTTACACATAAACAAGTCAGATGGCAAATAATGGATGAGGGGGAGAGAAATCATAGATCACCCAATATAATTATTAGATGGACAGAAGATCGTGGGAGGAATGACCTGGTAAACTGAAGATGAATTTATATGGAAGGAGCAAATATGCCAAGCCCACTTGCTTGGAAAAGTAAGTGAAGAGAGATATTTGGTTGACACATAAGGAATAGGCTAGTACGGCCATCAAAAGCACTTGACATTGATAAGCTGAAACTCCATAGATTATCTATCGAAAAGAGGAAATATCACTCGATCTGGCCCATAATTCAAAGGAAAGATAAAATTGTTCTTACCAAGACACACAAGTACGGTGGGTGCAAATCTCTTGATTTTGTAACATACACAAAGGTATTATATGGAACATAGTTATAAATGGTGAAGGGCAATGGGAAGTGATAGTTTCAACAAAAGAAAGATAGTGGTGAAAAAGGACTGATACAAACGACATATATAGATTTAAGAACAATTGTGCTGATGGGTTACTTTGTACATCACAATTAAGGGAACAAAGTTCATCTTGTTTGAGGGACCTGTTTAGGTTGCCAACAAAATACTGCGCTTCCTTTCCAGATTCCACACAACCACCATTAACACAAAGAAATGGCTCAGAGATGATGCAAATTGAAACAATACTAAGTTTAATCCTATCAAACAACAAATGCTCACAATAATCTTAATATCATCGTGATGTAATTTTCATAGAAATGTCTAAACGTAGCTATTTCAAATCACAACATACTCTTGCTTTGAAAGATGTTGGGCTTTAGTTCTTATGTTTGTCACATGTGTAGGGGATTCACCTTTAAAGCAATATGTTATCATGTGCATACATATGAAGAGTTTTTTGAAATTACCAAAATGTGACCAAATATATCACTTCAATATTGGGCGAAAAGGAATTGTTGAAACCACCGAGCAAATCCTATCACATCTTGTCGCAAAGAGCTTGTGGACCATAATATTGAAGAGATACCATCCAGAGTAGGGGTATTGTTATAACACCCTTGGAAGTGTGTTCTTTGTCGTCATATGCTTTGATAACAGTGCTTTTGGTTGTGTCTACATATGCCTCAGAGGAGCCTAATGCCTTAACCAATTTGAGGGTACAAATATTTAACCCTGCTCCACTGTCTACCAATACTCGTCTGACTTTGTGTTTATGGACGAAGACCTCAAGATGCAAGGGGTCATTGTGAGTGGCCTTTTGTGTCAAATAGTCTTGGTCCAAGAAAGTGACATGATGGGAGTTAGCCAAAAAGCCCACCATCTCCTGGAAGTGATTGACATCAAGGTTAGTGGGTACGATAGTGTCCTGTAAGGCTTTGTTGAGAATGGCTCTATGTTCAGGTGATATACGCAACAACTCAAGGATACAAATTTGCGTCGGTGTCTTTCCCAAATGGTCAAGTAGATTGTTTTGAGACTTTGGTTGTGGTTGCTTTGAGGGAGCACCCTGGATGGTCACCTTTGTTCGACGGGTATCAACAACACATTTTGGCGATTCTTGATGGTAATGGTATTGACGTAATCATCAGTAGTGCGAATGTGATTTATTATGGTAGTATAGTCAAATTTGGCATTGGTGTAATTGGCATAATTGTTGGTCTTAGTAACCAAATTAGAGGCCTATCCTTTTCCATGGTTATGTAGAGGATCTGTAAAGACTTTATGGTTGCTATTAGAGGATTGTTGTTGTCCATTGACTTTGATAGTGTCGTTTCAATGAGATCTTGGATGATATTCTTTAATTGTTGACATTGGGAAGTGAAGTGTCCTTTAGCTTGGTGATAGTCACAAAAGGCATTATCATCCCACCAAGAGGGTTTGAACTGCCCTGGGTCATATGGTTTTGCATCGGGAAGTGTTATGACATTGTGTTGCAAAAGTTGCTTGAAGACTGATTCAATTGGCTCCCCTAAAGGAGTGTATTTTTATCTTGTGGGAAACTTCCTTTGGACTCTTTGTTCTTGTGTGTTTTGGACGTCATTTATTGTGTTCTCGAGAGTGTGTGGTGTGTTGTTGGTTGTATTGGGTCCCCTTAGTGTAATGGTAGGGCCTGTGTGTTGTCTTGGCATCAACTACTCTATCATTGGTCACATTCTTGTCGTGGGCCCAATATTTGTTTTTGTCATTGGAAGTGTTTTGGGTAGTTGTGTTCTTGTTGAAGGTTTTGATCTCTCCTTTGTCAATAAGTTCTTTTTCAAGGATAATGCCTTTCTCTACTAGGTCTGCAAATGAGGCATGACATTGCATTCACAACTCATGTTTCAAGTTTGAATTGAGGTTCTCCACAAACATGACAACCTTTTGTTTTTCGGGTATTTCGATGGGCATTTGCTAGCTAAACCCCTCCATTGTTGGAAGAATGTCACAAAGTTTTCACCTTTTTCTTGTGTGGTATGACATAGGGTTGCAATCATTATCTCATTTTCAATGTTGAATGCAAAGTGTTCTAAGAGTTTGTTAGCCAAGTCTCCCCATGTTCATATGCTGATTGGTAGGTGTGCAAACCACTCAAGTGCTTGTCCTGTAAGACTTCTTGGGAATAGTCTCATTAGATATGTAGGTTCATATGCAATGTCTATGCAAGTTGTAGAAAACTTTCTCACATGTTCGATAGGGTTTCCCTTCCCTCTATATTTAGGCAAATTAGGCATGACATAGCCATGTGGGAAGGGGGGTATGTATATACTTTTGTCAAATGGATATGGACATAAGTCTTTTGTAGAGCAAGTCTTCTTATTGGATATTTGCATGTTCTCTATTTGTTTTGATACAGGTAAAAACAGGTTTTGAAGGGACCCGAAACCCTTTACAAACAAGAACAAAGCTGCAAAAAGGACAACCTACAACCAACTCCTATACAAGACCCTTCAAGATTTACATTTAGAGCTACTCTTGTGGGAACAGAGAGTCATGCCAAAAGAAGGCCTAGAGAGTTTAGCTTTCTTGCCCTTAACAGTGATCCAACCTTCTTCCACTTGCACTACCTTATCATGCAATGCCAACTCATTATTTTCTAGAAGGTGAATTCCTGCAACCATAGTCTTAGAGATTTCATCATTATTCCTTCGTGTAGACGAAGACTTAACTAAAAAGCCACCAGATATGGAAGTCATGGCATTGTCACCAGAAATGGCAGCTTGAGACTTAGTCACTTGCTCATTAGGGGTAGTCTTAAAGCAACCCCACCATTTGGTACATCCGGAGGGGATGCCCCAAGACCCTGTTAATCAAAACAAACCACCTCAGAAAAACTCTTATGTTGTTCAAATTTCTTCTCAACCATATAATGCTATTCAGAAGCATCTTTCTAGCAAGTAGCCATCTTTGTTTTTTTCTCAAATCCATATTGTGCAACAACATGACCTGTTTTAAAACATCTTCTACACCAAAAGGGAATCCCTTCATAATCCAAAGATTGGACCCAAGAGACCTTAGAAGATTTAAGTAAAACCTCAGTAGGAAACCCTTTTGAAACATCAATTTCAACTAGTATGTGGGCAAAGGTGGAATGAAAAATGTTAGAATATTCATCATCCACCAACAAAAAATCACCAAGGGCTTCACCAACATCCTCCAGAAGAGAGTCACTCCAAAGGTGGAGGGGAAGATTAGCCAAATGAACCCAAATCGAGATATTGTTAAAAGTTTCAGAAGTAGGGTTGAAATCTGAATGCCAGGGCTTAATCATCAGCAAATGTTTGTCCTCCCAGCTAAAAAAATGATCAAATAAAATGATATTTTTGTCCTAAGTATTATCAAACTTAGCTACAAAAAACCCCTTAGCCATGGGGAAAATATGAACTTTACTAGAAATCAGAGGCTCCCATTCATTGGTGATCCAGGAATGTAGCTGAGGGAGGCTAGGCCAAAAACCCTAAACCGACAAATCAATTCCCACGAAAGTGAAGAGCTCAACATCTATTTCTTCTTATGTCTCATCCTTCAGCCTTTCCACCGATATGGCATTGGTGTAATTGGGATAAGCCCCCGCCAAAATCCATCCCATGCCCGAATCCTTCTCGACACCTTTAGCTTATAGAGCTAAAGCCCTTAACCCTCGCCCCTTGCCGCACTCGCTGTATTGGCGGGACATACCCGCTATGCATCAACCAACGTGATTCGAGGGCCTCGCGAAATTTTGATCGCCACCATCACCATTAAAGCATACGTTCCAATAGCCTACAATTCTTCGCTACCGGCCTTAGGGTTTCAGCCCACACCTTCCGCCGCCATTTTAAATAAAACATGTCATCAGTTTCTATTTGTTGTTGCAGGGCAAGCATTTGAGTTGTCATGACATCCACTTGGTTAATGATGTGTCTTGTGTATTGTCCATGTTGGCATGCTGTAATCCAATGTTGTGAGATGGATTTTGATTGGACATGTATGTATGTGATAGTTTTTGGTTTTGCATATGATGGATGAAAGATGGTATTTGGTTATGAATGTTTTCGTTGAAGGTTGGACTTTGATTTGTGTAAGTGGGATTGGATTGTGGTTGCCATGAACTTGCAAAAGTGTGACCATGTAAGTTTTGGTTGCCCCATTGTGTAAAAGGACCTTGTGTGTTGTTTGGGGTAGAACCTTGGACATTGTGTTGTGCATGTATACTAGGAGTAGGCGCTTGTTGTGATGTGATGGTATGTTGAGAGGTCCCTACGTTTGGTATAGCATTTGATGTGGGAGTTTTAGGACCATTAACAACAATCTTAGGTCTCTTTCTTGTCTTGTTTAGACCCATGACAAAAGGAGTGGAGGATGATGCCCCTTTAAATGTGGAAAACAGATTGAATGATGTGCCCTCGCTGCTCCAAATTTCAAATTCCTCCGCCTCAATCGCAGCTAAATCGTGTTAACAGGTTCGAGGAGGCCAAATGAAGTATTCGACCTAGGGCAAAGGTCATGAATCTGATGCTAGGTCACGGGGATTTCAGTGAAGAAGCCTGCCTTCTTTTGGTTCGGCATGAAAATCTTCTAAGGACAAAGTCGCCAAGACCCCAGGAGTGTCACGGCGATCACAGGTCCTCTGCATTCTTCATTCGGCAGGACGGTTCTATTGTTTTGGCGACCGTGGAGGCTTCTATCGGCATATGTCTTAGCTGTCAGGGTTGCATCTTACCGATCTCAACATGTCTCCCCGACTATGTATATGGTGGTTCATCGGCGGAGCTAGGCGATATCGGCATTATGTCTCAACGAGGTTTTCTTGTCTCGCCGAAAGTGGAGGAACATAGTGCATCGTGATACATGAGTTCACTTTTGTCTCATCGATCGATGGCGGAAGGATGTGCTCATCGGTGTAGGTTGGGGCAATCGCCGTACAGTCTCGATGAGTGACCTTCAGTCTCGCCGATGGGAAAATAATGAAGGATCCTTGTCGGCGTAACAATTGCCTTGTCTCGGTGACTTTGAAAGCATGAGGCCTTTCAGTGTAGCAAACACAGTCTATGTGAGGTCTCCCCGATGGATGGAAGCTACAACAACACACTTGGGACAGGTAGACTCATCGGTGGGAGATACATTATGTCTCAGCAACCCGAGAGTAGTTGAGGTCTTTCTAAATAACAGGGTGCATTCTATATGATGTCTTGCCGATAGTGGAACTTCACGGTGATGGAAAATGGATGGACTCATTGGCAAGATAAAGCATGGGTCTCGGTGAAATATTTTGCCGATATGAGGAGGTTATGCCGACATCAAGGGAAAGCGAACGCATCACCGAGCAAGATGGAGGCTATCGCCATAAGGTCTGGCCAATAGGAAAAATCTCCCCGACGCAAAAGAGAAAGGGCCCTTCTCACAACTAAGGGCATTCACCGAGATGTCTCAGTGACTATAAGAGGTCTCCCCGAAGTGAGGGGCCTTCGACATAAAATTTGGAGTTCAGGAGGGCCTCTTCCCAACCGGTGGGAGTCTCAGCGACTGAAAAGAAGAGCTTGGACAAAATGAGGGTGGGGTCGATAGGATGTCTTTCCGACCAAGCAAGCTTTCTCCAAACACAAGGTGAACTTTCGGCAAAGCAGGGGGACTTCGATATAGAGTCTCAACGAATGGAGTATGTCTCGGTGACAAAGGGAGATGCTGATATGAAAGAATACGCTCGGTATGAAGTCTGGCCGACAGGCCAAGGTCTCAGTGAAAGAAGAGCATCGGCAAAATGACAGCCTCGCTAAGATGTCTTCCCGACTCAATAGTGTCTCGCCGAAGGAGCTCGAGCCCGGAGGAGAAAAGCAAGCTCGGGGTAAATGAAATGAGCTCGCCATAAGCTCTCAGCGATAGCTCCATGTTACGTCGATAGCTTCAAGAGGGAATAATCACATCGGTGAGACACTTCCAGTGTCTCGCCGAGATGAGATTCTGATCAAAGGAGTTTTGATCGACCAGAGAGGCTGCATGGAATTTACTCAACCAATCAGAGAGATCTAAGGGTAAACCGTGATAGTCTAAAGAACATCAATAGGATAACAAGCAACATGTATCTATTGCAAGCTCAGGGCATTCAAGATGCAGCCGAAGTAGCTAAACAGGACACGATGGATCAATGAATGCGGTAGCTACGAAATATCAGAGGGCTTCTATGAGGGTAGCTCTTCACCGACACACACAGGGGGGACACGTAGGCTTCAACATTAATTTCAATCAAAAGATCTGAAGATTGATCTTTCTAGGCCTGATATTTTGTAAGCCCTAGGGGGGCCATCACAGTCTATATATAAGGCATTTTTTTCCTTTTTTGTAAGGAGTTCGGGTTATGCATTCAAGGGAGTTAGTGATTTTTTTATCAATCCTTCCTCAATTAATGTATGTTTCTGTAACTCAACTAGAATCCTGAATATAACATAGAGCTTACTTGGGAAGTTTGTGTTCGCGTTTGTATTAATTCTCATTTCTGTATCTTTCCTTTGAACATGCAAGTCTTTAACTGTGCTTTATAATTTTGTATTCATATCTTAGAGCTGTGAAATTAATCTTTCCTTCCTGAGATGTGTATGTAGATCAAACCTGTTAGGGCTAAATCATTAAATATGAAAGAGGTTGTTCTGAGAATAGCAATCATGCTTTCAAGTGTATGTTCTTCCTATGTTCATTTCATGATTTCTCAAACAGTTTGGTGTATCACCCTAGTGTAGTCCTTTAATTTATGAACTCCTTATCCCTTTCCCTTCAAAGAATCAGTAGTCTAGGTGATACCAAAGGAAGTCGGTCTTCTCCAGAGGTTCATTTCAATTATAGGTGACCCACAGCCTTGAGATGATCCCATGTTGCTCTAGAAAGCTCAGTTTTACAAACTTTGTGCAAGGTGCAATTCTAGGTGACAACAGCTCGCACAATTGTGGGACAAGAATTAATTTAAAAACCGGCCGGGTTTAGTATGCAACCAGTGAATTTCAGGCTTTATAGAGGTCCTTTGGCATACTTGGCGACTCCATAAAGAGGAAAGAGCTCCAGAAATCAATGCCTTCTTTAGTTTATGAGAAAAGTTCAGATTAGAAGCAACTCAGGTCCCTTTGAATATTTGTAGTTGTCACCACCAAGAAGGAAAGGCAGAGTAATAGAAAAAAGAGGAACAATAGTTATCTATTCTAGAAGAACTCAGTCTACTCCTCCATTAGTTGGATCTCATTTTGCTATACAAGTAAATCTAATTCAGATACCTCCAATGGCCACTCCAAGGAATCAACCCTTTGTCGCTTTCAACGGAGGGAGTCCTTTGAACTTGATACAGCATAATGATATTCCAATGGTAGCCTTGAAGAGTCTACCAATTTTTACAAGGGAAGACCAAACTACTCCAATTGAACACATGAGAGATGTGGCTTCGTTGTGTGGAGTTCACCACATAACCCAAGAGGATGTTGCAGTGAGATTACTGGATGCTTCACTGAAAGGAAGAGTTGTGCAGTGGTATAGGAGCCTACCGGTCAGTTCAATTGCTACATGGGATGAGTTTGGAGATAAGTTGCATAGGCAGTTCCAAGACAGGTCTGACAACTTGTCTCTACTGGAGCAATTGACTACAATTAAGAGGGCTCCACAAGAGCAGATGAATGACTTCAACTTTAGATTTTAGAGAACCTGGGATAGAATACCTACAACAGTGAGGCCACCTCCAGAATACACATTTTTATACTTTTTGAGGGCTCTAAACAACGATATAGCTGTCATGATATAGTCAATGGGAGGAGTGTCTCTACCAGACGCCTTTGAAATAGTTATCAAAGCTGAAAACAGCTTGATACAAGCAGGAAAAATCGCTCCTAGGCCACCAATGCCAATATTCCCAGAAATTCATGCAAACATTCCTTTGCAAATACCTCCCTTCACACCTCTACCAACTGTACCAACGCTGCCAGCTGTTGTTCCAACCGTTGATAGACAAGAGAGTGTTGCTTCAGGCTCATCACAGGAGCTACAAGAGATCAAAAGTATTTTACAAACATTTGGCAACAAGTTGATGAATTTGGAAAAACAACAAACCTATTCTAGGCCTTATCAACAGCAGAATCAGGCCTCAAGCCAGCCTTTTCAATGTCAACAACAACAATTCCAAGGTAATAGACATGCTTATTAGGGCAATTATCAAGGCACAAGACAAAATGTGAACACAAGACCTTTTTAGGCCTATGCTCCAACACCTGTTAGTGTAGTCAAAGACCTAGTTCCTACTCAAAATAATTTAGCAGCAGATTATGAATGGTGCTACCCTTGCAATCAGCCCCACAATCAGGCCACTTGCTCAAATGGACTCATCAATCAGGAACTTATGGTGCATAATGCCTCAAGCTCACAACAACATGCACCTAATGAGTCATCTCCACAACACCAAGATCAGTTTGCAAATGATGCTACTCTACTCAACTGGCAGAGTGAAGAGTTTTGTGGATTGAATGAGGACAGTTCTCCTATTGCGGCTAATACGAGAGCAAAGAAGAGAGCATTTGAGCTCGATCCTGTAGCCTACAAAGGAAAGGCATCGACTGTGGAACCATCTGCATCTCAAATGACTAGTGTTTTGCACGAAAATCAGCAACTCCCAGTTAAAGAGTAGCCACGCTTACAAGTTGATCACACTTGCGTAAAGGTACACAATAAAGTAAACCCAGTTGTACCTTTATCATTCTTGATAGTATAAAAAAGACAAATGTGACAATGTCTATGTGGGATTCATTGGTCATCCCTGGTCAAAAGGATATTCTATGTTTAGCCTTGTCAAATATTAAGTTATCAGGTGAGTCTGAATCCCCATTAGGTCAAGATAGGACTGTTTTGACAAAATAACCCTAAGAAAGGAGCAAGTTCAATAAAGAGGTGAAAAGAAGTCAAACCACTTCCCTTCTATGTGTCGCTGATTATTGGTGATAAGTTAGTCATGACCATATAGGTGATGGTCAGCAGCTCTATGATGCCAAAAATGATTGGTCGGCTGTAAGCTTGGACTAAATAATTTCTTTAGAGAAGAGAGTGATCCAATTGGATGGTACTTCAGTTAATACTTTGGGTATTATCAAGGATCTAAATCTCACCCTCCATGCTTGTCCAAATTTTCTAGTCCCTCAAGACGTATGTGTCATAGACCTTCCGCCTTTCTTTTCTTTGTGTTTATCTAGAGACTTTATAGCCAAGATAGGTGGTTATGTGTTAGCTGATTGGTCATATGTTATTTAGAACAAGATATGGAACTAAGGTTACCATTAAATCCGCTAAGAGATCGCTAAAGATCACATTGAGTTTATATAACCTAAGTCCCTTTAATGCCGCTCCATTAGTCGCTTAAAACACAAATTGTGCTTTCATTCTTTTTCATTAATGAACTAGCTGCCACTCAAGAACTCACCAGAAGTCGCTCTCCGACATGTCACGCATGAATGGGCGTTTGAGAATGTATTGACAACTCCAGGACCTTTATTCAAGATAGCCGGTATGGGCAACTATGTCATTCTTGAGCCTAACAATGCAGATTCCAAACTTGGAGAAAGATGCAGATCAGTGGTTGCAACCACTAAATGGACTTTGGGAGATGTTCTTCGATGGTTCCAGAAGTAAGAATGGGGCAGAAGGAGGTGCAATGTTGATTTCTCCACAAGGTGATAGGTACTACTATGCATTTTTTTTTGCTTTTGCATGCTCCAATAACACTGCTGAGTATGAAGGCCTTGTTCAAAGTCTAGAATGGGCAAGGAAGAGAGGAATAACCAGCTTGAAAGTCTATGGGGATAGCGAATTAGTTGTTAATCAAGTAAGGGGCCTAAATGTTGCTAAAAATGACACATTAAAGTCTTATAGAAATAGAGTGTGGGACATGCACGAAGTTTTTAATGCCTTTAACTTAGTGTCTATTCCAAGAAATCAGAACAAGCATGCTGACAGGCTTGCATCCATTGGAGCATAGTTTGATATTTTGGGAGATATTAGAAAAGAGAAGGTGCAGTAGTATGTGAAGGTCATAGTTAGACCATCAATTCCTGACAACAACATTCACTGGCAAGTCTTTGACAGTGATGAATAGATCCTCTCTTTTCTGCTCGAAGAAGATCAGTTCTCTATGGTGAATCAAGCAAAACTCAAGCAGCAGTATGGTGATCAAGTCATACAGCTAAAGACAAATAAATTACCCAAAGGCCTTGTTACCTTAGAGTCAATTTTTAGTACTGATGATTAGCTCAAAAAGGGTAAAGCCAACTTGCAGATCAAACAAGAACACTATGAAGAGCTAGAGATCTTCAAAGGTAAGCTCCTTAAGATAGGAAAAATTTGTTCACCTGAAGATAAACAAGCTTTTGTTGCTTTATGCAAATAATTTTATGATTTCTTTGCTTGGGAATGTTTGGATTTGAAAGGGTTTGATCCCCACATTGCTCAGCACATAATTGAGTTAGAGCCGGATGCTAAGCCAGTAAAGCAGAAACAAAGGCCCTTGAATCCTAACCTTGAGCCCCTAATGATTAAGGAGCTAACTAAACTAGTTGAGGGGGGTATTGTTCTCCCTATCAAGCACACTTCATGGGTTTCTAATCTTGTACCAGTTAGAAAGAAAAGTGGTGAGATAAGGCTCTATGTAGACTTTAGGGATCTTAACCGATCCTCTCTAAAAGACCACTACCCACTGCCCTCTATGGAACAAATCTTACAAGTTGTTGGCACAGAAATATTTTCCTTATTGGATGGTTTTTTAGGCTATAATCAAGTACTGGTTAAAGAGGAACACTAGTTTAAAACCGCTTTCATAACTAAGTGGGACACCATGGCATACAAAAGGATGCCTTTTGGTTTATCCAATGTTGGTGCCACATTTCAGAGGGCTATGGACATGGCATTTCAAGGCTTGATCAACAAGATTATACTGATTTACCTAGATGATATTATAGTATATTCCAAGAATGTTGATGAACATCTGTTACATCTTAGGCAAGTGTTTGAAAAATGCAAAGAGTTCGGTATCTCCCTCAATCCAAAGAAGAGTATCTTTGCTGTCCAAGAAGGGAAACTATTAGGACACGTAGTGTCAAAGCAGGGAATCACTATTGACCCTGAAAGATTCAGAGCCATACTCGAGTTTCCACTGCCTAATCACAAGAAGGGTCTACAGAGCTTTCTGGGACAGAACAACTTTCTGAGAAGGTTCATCCCAGATGTGGCGAACCTGCTACAACCTTTAACAACCATGTTAAAGAAGAATGTAGTCTTCAGTTGGACAAAGGAGGTAAAGCACAGTTTTGGAGAAATAAAGGAGGCATTAGCATCTGCTCCAGCATTGGTAAACCCAGACTTCTCTAAAGACTTCTTTTTATATGCTTTTGGTAGTAGTGGTTCAATCTCTGCTATGCTGGTTTAGAAGAATAGTGACAATTTGGAGCAACCCATAGCCTTCTTCAGCCAAATACTTGTTGATTATGAAGAAAGGTATACATTTGTTGAAAAGCATGTTCTCTCTATGATTAGAAGTCTGAAGAAGTTTAAACCTTTGCTTTAAAACAATAAGGTTCATATTCTGGTTGCACACTCAAGTGTGAAGGAATTTCTATTGAATAAGGATCTGAATGAAAAAAGAGTAGGGTGGAACACTAAGGTCATGGAGTACGATGTAGATATTAAGATCACCAAGCTAGTTAGAGGTAAAGGTCTTTTTGAACAGCTTGCTTCAGGGTCGAGCAGTGAAGGTAAACTTGAAAAGGATGTTGTGCTTGCCAATACAAATGAGCCTCAGAATGCTCAAGATGATGTGCCCATGGGGATAACTAATTGGGTTCAAGATATGACCCGATTTCTACAAACTGGTCAATGCCCATTAGGTCTGAATAGAGCCAAAAGAAGATACTTTAGACTGCAGTCCATACCATATGTGCTGATGGGCAATGTTCTTTTTAAAAAAGATCTTAATGGTGTCCTGTTAAGATGCATTCATAGTGATCAAATTGAAAAAGTGCTTCATGAGTTTCATGATGGAGCTGCAGGAGGTCACTTTGCTCCCAAAACTACTGCCTGGAAGGTCATGAGAGTTGGTTACTACTGGCCCAGGTTGTTCAAGGATGCGTATGCTTGGTCAAGAAAGTGCATCAAATGTGCTCTGTTTTCAGGAAAGGAGAGGTTGCCTGCTATGCCCCTGCATCCAATTCAAGTAGAGCAGCCCGTCATGAGATGGGGCATTGATTTTATTGGACCAATAAATCCACCTTCCAGTGCTAGTCACAAATGGGTACTTATAGCCATTGACTAGTTTACAAGATGGATAGAAGCGGTTGCATTGAAGGAAGCAAATGAATCCTCAGTGTTGAACTTCTATGAAGATATAGTCACTAGGTTTGGAGTGCCTAACTCCATCATATCTGATAATGCCCTTGCATTCATGGGTCTAAGGGTAACTGACTGGGTCGTTAAGCATGGCATTCATTTGAGCACATCTTCAAATTATTACCCTCAAGGTAATGGCCTAGCTAAGAGCACGAATAAGAACCTCATCAAAATTATTAAAAGAACCATAGAGGATAATCAAAGTACCTGGCAC
>VDFB02139597.1:0-17451 GCA_007258455.2 Sequoia sempervirens | reverse complement strand
TAGAAACTTTCCAAAAATAGAAATTTTCCAAAAATAGCAACTTTCCAAAAATAGACCCTAAAAAAATAGGGATCCCAGAATTGCCCAAAAGTGCCAAAAAAGTAGGTCCTAAAAAATAGGGGGCCCGGGGTGAGAAACCCTAAAAATTTGGAAGTGTCGGATTTGACTGAAACGACAGTCGATCTTCGCCTCCCAGGCCTTCTAATCACGATGATGGATTCTTGACTTGGCTCAGATGACTCTCGGCAGACTGACTAACTTGGAACCCTCAAAATGATGACCTCATTGTAAAAAGACAAGTGACATGCAACTGCAACACCGAGGCAAAAAAAGCGAAAACAGGGGGTCCCCATTTGCAATGGGGCGATGTGTGAAATGGTCACAACATCTAGCGCCAACCTGAATAAATGTTCCTGAACATTTCAAAGATAGAATTTACTTCAAACCCGGAATCTCAGATTAATTCTCACTAACTTACCCCTTGACTAAGAAGAGTACTCAAAAGGGAAGAGAAATCCTAAACTATATCAAGACCTTTCATCCTACAGTTACAAGTGTGTGCACATGGGTTTATTCCTGTCTCTTAAGACCAATATGACTCTTTGGTTCCATCATGGCTTTCCAGTGTATTTTTGGTCTTAGCTCCAAAAGCATCCTTGGATAGAGCCTCGCTGCCAGCGAGCGTCCATAGCCCCGGCGAGGTTATCTGCTATAATCTCACGGAGATTGCTCTACTTCCGGCGATTTATTTCTTTTCTTGTGTTTTGATTTCTTTGGTACACCTGTAGAGATTTCCGCACACCCAAAAGCCAAGTGTTTTGATTTTTTCATTCTTTTCCTTTTGATTCATTTTGATATTCTTTTCTTTTTATATATTTCCACACTTTGGCCTGTAAGCAATGAAGCTTACCTGGGTTTGAGCATTATAGTGGCGCTGAAGCAAGACTTCTGATTACCTTCTAGCCAACAACTTCACCTAGGAGACCACACTGACTCAGAGAACTCTTTAAGTGTGTAAAATGTAATAACTGCAAGACTCGGTGTCAGGACACAATAGATGACTTCCTTCCCAGTCAAGTACTACCCTCGACCTTAGGACACTTTAGAGACAATTAATCTAGGCTTCACAGATTTTCAACAAATATTAATCGAAGAAATGGACTGAACATGATTTAGCACAGACGCTAGAGTTCCTAAGACACAACGCCTTTCACAAATGGGAGCCCCTTTATTGGAAGCAAAACAAAACGGGCAAGCAAACTAAACTAAGAAAGCGAAGCAACTAATCTAAAGCAAACAAAACGGAAAGGAAACCTACTCCTAAACAAAAACAAAAAAATTTTAGAGCAAACAACAGTCAAAAGACCTAAGTATATACAACTCCTAACATGATTTCTCAGGATGTGTAGTAACAACAAAGCAGCGGTCACAGTGCGAAGTTTTGCAAACTTATCTTTAAACTCAGAAAAATATTCTTTCAATGGACAAATCTGAAACTCAAGCAAAACTTCAGGAAAGATTAGTAGCTGGGGCAACTCATCCGGACCATGATTAATCCATAAACAAGTTATCTTTCCGGAATCTCCATAATCAAAATGATATTCCTTGTAGTCAACAGTAGGGAAAGATACAACCTGGTGGTCTTCATCTGTAGACATGAATTCTTGCTCGTGATCAATCGCTTCATCAGGAGGTCGAAGTTGATGGTGAACCATACCACTTGCATCTGAAATATGGAGATCAACATCATGATCTAAACTGGGTGGAGTGGGGCGGGAATTGGACTCAAGAAGGCATTTGGAAATTTGGAACATTTCATGCGCTGGCTCCTTTTGAATCCCTAATAATGGATCAAGCCCCAACCTGAATTGTTCTTCATTCTCTATCTCTGTCACAATTGCTTGCTTATCAAGTAGCCTTTCATTTGCTTCAATTTCATCAAGCAATTCCTCCATGATTGTGAATAGTGGATCAAGTGCCGATGCAAAATGTATTTCATATTCTGCTTCCATCCTGGTAGCCCATTGATCGTCAAACGTATCATCTTGCCTCAAGCCGCTTATCATCTCTTCCATCATGCATGATTGAACCTCTTCATCAAGGACCATTCCTTCTTGAAGTGCACTGGAATCACTTCCCCCTTCATGTTCTCCTCCTTGGATGAATGAACGTTGGAAATTTCCCACGCCATCTCTACTTTGAGCTAAGTCCTCCATTTCTGGTTCTTGATGATCTTCAATAACTTGCAATCTTATATATTCATTCACCTCAGTATGCTGACAGTTGCCTTGGGTGGTTCCTCTTGCTTGAATGTATTCCATTGCTTCTTTGATCTTTACTCCAACGTCCTCCTCTGGCATTACGACACTTGGAATATCTTCACCCACTTGATCCCTGAGCTCTATCACATTATCCTGTTGTGGCTTGTTCTCCATGCTATTAGATGACATTGTGGTGTCTTCTTCATCTGGTGCTAAAAATACTCGCGTAACATATTCAATCCATCCTTTGTCCTTGAAACATCCATATGGTAGCTGTGGTAATCCGAGGTGACATCTGGCATAGTGGATAGCCTCTTCACATGATGCGCAAGTAAACTCTGGATGAGGTGCATTGTGAATCCGGCACCAACGAGGGAGCATGACACCATTCAATTGAACATTACCCAGTTTTATCTGAGTTTCGATTCTGAGTATATACCTTGTGAAGGCCTCATATACAACTTCTGGAATGCTATAATCATCAGGCTCTATATCCAACACTCCTGGCTTGGGAACATCCCAAAAGAAAATTTTACCTTGGAGAACGAGCTCTATCCTTGACAAGAATGTCAAGCAATTCATTTCATCATGTTTGGTCGTTTCATGAATCCGGCATCTTCCTGGCAAAGCAAACTTGGACAAATTCCTGGGGTATAGCTGTGCACTCAATTTTCTTTGGATCTGAGCAATATGGAATGGATGCCCATCCATTGAGAAATCTCCTTTTGGACTTTCCATTTCTTGATCTTTTTACTTTTTTTGGATTTTTTGATATAAAAGAGATCTAACATATCTCTGATTTGGCATTTCAAAGCTCATACTGGCTCCTTCCAGCTGAATTTCCTTACTTGTGAAAACAACCTAATGTTCAAGCCCTCTTGGAATAATTCGTCCTTTCTTTGTTCAGCCCTCTTGGAATAATTCGTCCTTTCTTTGTTCAGCCCTCCTTCTAGCGCCAATTCTATGTTGATGTGTGTTTTATCATACACCAAACATTCAGAATAAAAATGTCCAAAGACACTTTATCCTCTCTTGAAAAACCACCGCGTATGCTAAGATTGCAAAGAAGATCATATGGCGATTCCAAGGTTTCTTTAGTCGGGTCTCGACGTGTGGATAAGTTCAGTGGTCGTTGTGATTTGCTGGTAATGAACAAGGGGACTTACGTAGAAAGAACTTCACAAGTTCGGGACTTAGGAAATTTATCTTTTAAGGCTCTCAATTAGGACTTTCAATTGTGGACCTCAAAAAAATGGCAAAAAGAATAGGGTTCAGAGAATCTAATCTAAGCCTAAGAAATCAAGAGACAGTAAGGACTTGGTGAAGCGAAATAAACCACACTTTGTTTCGCCTCCTGCAGGACAACATACGCAAAGTGGGTGCAATCTTCAAGGGGTTTGTGAGAATAATTTTCAAACCTCGGATAAGGTTGAAGTTAGGCTTCCACACTTAGGAGCTCAGGCTAACTTTACGCATCGGATGAAAATCATCCATCCGAAGAAAGTATGAGCTACACTTCACCAATGAGTCGATACGATCAATCTTTCATTCAACTAACAACTTTTCAAAGCAAATTCTATCTAAGCTAACTTTAATTCTAATCTATGGTGGAAGATAATATGCAACCTCGCTTACTATTCAACAATAAGAAGTGATTCAAGGCAAATCATGCTCAAGAGCTTTTATCATTCAAAATAGTCTCAATGCGACAATATACATAAGGTCTCCACACCTTACAAATGAGGGGGCGAGCTCAATTTATAGGCTCCCCAATTACAATTCAATGGCCAAGATTGATTTCAAATCAACGGCCGAGATTACAAAATAAAACCCTAATTAGGGTTTGTCACTTTCGACCAATGAGAAAATTACGTTCGAGGACACTTGTCCTTTTTGCTAAATATAAACCAACAATAAAATAGAAAGTTGTTGCATGTTGATTTGGAACAATTTGATTGGTTGGAAGATGAGGAGGCGCCACCTCAGCGTGCTGGATGCCTTCCTTGGTTGCTTCGTTTCTCTTCCACGCACTTGCCTTAGAATATTTTCCCTGCCGATAACTCTGTCCGTTGTGCTTGTTCCTTCCTAACTTTGATCCTGGAATCTTTGACGTCTGGAAGTCTCCCCCTTGGAGCAGGTGTTTGGACTTGAAGTTGGTTGCTTTGAACTTCCTCCTGCTTGAACTGGGTTGATGTTATTCCTTTGGATTTCCCTTTTGAATTCTCCAATTTGTGTCGAGAAATTTGTTTAGAACACTTCTTCTTGTCACCATCTGGTTCTGATTGGAAGCTTGTCTTTAACTCTTCAGGAGATGAAACCCTCAAGAAGTTGTCCGGATTGCTTCAATAGGTCTAGGATTGTAGATGAAATCCTTCCAAGACGTCTGGATATCCATTCAAGTGTCTTGAATTTGGAGAAGAAAGACCCTGTGCTTTAGTCATGATAGAGGAAATTGGAATTTTCTCAACATCTAGCCAAGGTTTCGGATGAACTTTGTCTGGGGATTTTTTTCTTCAATTCTGAATCTGGCTTGTACTATGTAGGACAAATTCCATCCCTGGACAAGAATTTTATTCACTTCCTCTTTATTTTCTTCTTCACCCTTCCTGTTTTCCGTCCAACACTTAGTGAATTCTTCTCATCCTCTCTTTGGGCGGACTTCACATGAGCTTGGACGTTTTCTCTCTTAGCCTAAGTCGGACTTCAGGCCACTTTGGACAAACATCTCTAGAGATAAGTCGAACTTTCTCAACACTTTGACATTTCTTTTCTTGGTCTAGGTCGGACTTTGCACCATGTTTGCCACTGTACTTGGCGGATCTTATGGATGTCTGGACATACTTTCTCCAAGCAAAGTCGGACTTTGTAAAGGTTTGGATATGTTGAGCTTGGGCAAAGTCAGACTTTCTCATGCTTGTGCCATCTTTTTCCTTCACTCCATGCCTTTGCTTCTTCTTTGAAGACTCGCCTCGCGTCGTCATCCACCTGCAAGAAATAAAATAAACAAATTCAGATTTTCTCTCTCCTGAATTTTTACCTCTCTCTCCTGAAGCCATGGTGAATTTAATTTTGCCCTTCGGATTTTATCTCTGGCCGGCACAAATTATTTTCCTCCAAAACATCTCTGGCAAACTTCATTTTGTCCAAGGCATTGAAAATAAATTATTAAAATATTAAAATATTTTAATTTATTCCAACCCGTTCGTCTTCGACCCATGGCTATTTCGATCTTCTCTTCATTTCTCTTGGCTAAAAGTGTATTTTCCAGTTTCGTCCTTAATTTCGTCTAGCCAAATCAAATTTGAAGCCATTCTGTCGAAAATTTCATTGCCAGATCCTCATTTTTCTTTGCCGAGGCGAGATTTTAAGCTTATTCTGCTCTGCCGAAGTCAAATATTTCCTTGCTCGGTCGAATTTTTCTAAGCAAGATCCTTGTCCGAATGTCTTTGCCGGTTGAATTTTCCTGACGTCTGATATATTCTTCATCCTTTCGGTCAAGGACGATCCTTCCTTTCCTTTTACCTCGTGCATTTTTCTTCGGTCGAAGTTGGCAATTTCTTCGCATTTTCCATACTTGGCAAATTTTGCCTCTTTTTCCTTCATCGTGTTAGGCATATTCCGTTTCATTCCTTGCCATATCCTGACGTTCTTTAGCACATGCCCTTTCAATCTTGACATTTGTCATCTCAAAAATGTCCGGATGTCTTCGTTTTCCATCCATTAGCCTATATACTTAGGCGAATTTTAGAGCTTTTCTTTGGATTTGGCCTTGACACTTAGCCAAAAATCATCATCCTATCATCTTGGGCGGACTTCCTTGGCATCTTGGACGTAGATCATGGATGTCTTTGCTATTTTACCAACTTCTTCCAAGTGCATGGTGGACTTCTCTTGAGTCCTTGGGATGAGCATCTTGGACGTCCCTCTTTTCTAGGGCGAATTCCCTTAACATTTTAGCATTTGATCTCATCACTTTATCCTTTTGGAAAGGATTTTCCACCCTTTTAAGTCTTCATACTTAACCAATTTCGAAATTTTCCCTTGGTAAGCATCAACACTTAGTAAAATTTCAATTTTTCTTACTCCATAAGTCTAGGCGGACTTTATTTGACTTTCAGCCAAGTCCCACCTTTCAAGGGCGGACTTGCTTAACCTTTTGGACGAGCTTCTAAGCATAGGGCGGACTTTGAGCCTTCTTTGGACGTCTCTTCTAGTGGATGGCGGACTTTGGGACCTCTTAGCACATGCAGGGCGCACTTGGGAAGGTCTTAGGATATTCCTCTTGGCACATGGCGGACTTCAAGACTCCTTGGCACATACTTCCTTGTGGATGGCGGACTTTCCAAGGTATCTTCCATATGATGGCGGACTTTCTAAGGCTTTTGCCACTTGTGTGGCGGACTTTAGAGACCTTTTGGACATCCCTCTTGCACATGGCGGACTTCATCAACCTTTTGGACATGCAGGGCGGACTTGGCTGATGGTCTGGCCATTGGCTCATTTGACTTGGACATTTCCAAGGGCGGACTTCATTACTTTGTTGGCCATTGCTCAGATTTTTGTGCCATTGATTGCTTGGCTGAAGCTTCACCATTGACTGTGAGCTGAAAGTCTTCCATACTTAGGCGAATATCTCAGTTTTCTCCATAAATAGATGTTCAGTTTTGCCCAGATTTCTCATGAATTTCCAGATTCTCCATGAATGTTCAGTCATTATCTCAGATTTCCGATGAGTTTCTCAGATTTTTCCATGAATTGCTTGGATTTCTTGACTGGTTCGTCAAATTTTCAACCATTTTAGTGCTCTTTACCAGATTTCTCTGTAATTTTCCAGAATTTCTCACCATTTTTGAACGAATTTTCCAGATTTTTCGAAAAAATTTCAAAATTTTCATTTCGATTTTCTGAGAGATCTATTGAGTTTTTTGAACTTCTGAGTGCGTTTTCAGAACTCGGGACCCTTCTAAAAATAGAAACTTTCCAAAAATAGAAATTTTCCAAAAATAGCAACTTTCCAAAAATAGACCCTAAAAAATAGGGATCCCAGAATTGCCCAAAAGTGCCAAAAAAGTAGGTCCTAAAAAATAGGGGGCCCGGGGTGAGAAACCCTAAAAATTTGGAAGTGTCGGATTTGACTGAAACGACAGTCGATCTTCGCCTCCCAGGCCTTCTAATCACGATGATGGATTCTTGACTTGGCTCAGATGACTCTCGGCAGACTGACTAACTTGGAACCCTCAAAATGATGACCTCATTGTAAAAAGACAAGTGACATGCAACTGCAACACCGAGGCAAAAAAAGCGAAAACAGGGGGTCCCCATTTGCAATGGGGCGATGTGTGAAATGGTCACAACAGGTACACCATAGTTCGTTCGCCTCTTTGGACCCTTCTTTGTCAGCCTTCAGTTCTTTCATCATCCATAACATATCGCGACGAAGAGTTTGTACGGTTGTTGATTCATCTTCGCTCTCCTCTGCGCTTTCTTCATCATCTTTCTTCTTCCCTCTGGAGGATGTCTTGTTCTCGCTTTCGATATCCATCGCACGGTTATATGCTTCAGTGGACGAGGATGGAGGTACCACCTTCATTTTTCTTCAGAGCGAGGGAAGCAATCCCTCAATAAACCACCTCTTCTTTAGGCCATCAATGGGCTGTGACTCAAGTTTTCCTATCAAATCTTTCAATTTCCGATTGTAGGTCCGCACGCTCTCATGCTCTCCCTATTTGGTATTGTATATCTCCGTAACAATCTCGCTATCATCTCGTAGGAGTTTGAACTCCTCCTGGAATGCTTGCTTCAATAACCTCCATGTGGCTTTGTGCGCTTGATCTAATTCAGAGTACCAGTTGATGGCACTATCTCTAAGTGTCGCTGGAAATGCTTTCAGCCATTGATCCGGATAATCCTCCCCACTTGCTATCTTGATTGTTTCACATGTTTTACAATGTTGTACTGGATATTTTGACCCATTCCTTGTAAACTTCGGCAACTTTTGCCGCTCCGGAGTCACCATCTTTCCCTGTTGTCCTCCTTGTGTATTGGACCTGATTAGACTGGTTTCCCTGCTACATTCCGGTGCGTCACATGCACTCTCGGCCATGTACGAGTCACTCCCCCATCTTCCGTCAACATCCTCGACACCTTGAGTCGCCTGGGATTCCCTTCGGTACTCTGTCCGTCTTGGGGTACTAGGCTTACATCTTCCATTCGTCAGCGGTTCGTTGTCGTCTGATAAGGACAAGTCCCGAAAATGTCTGATGCTGCTATCAAGTTCTTCACTTAATTCATCTTCGTTTTCACAGATATTATACCGTCATACGTACAGAGTGCCAAAGGGTCCTTCATCCCTCCCTTCAACCAGACTTTGATGTGCTCTTCCAATGGATGTGTCTATTCTTTTCAGATTCTCATGTGTTCTTTTGATATTCTGGTTTATTTCAATTAGATCCTCATCAAATTCCTTACCAACTTGCTTTAGTCTTCTCCACCGGTTTTCTTGTTCTTGTAGCGAGAGTGATTGCCGAACCTTCTCCTCTTGAGTCTCATGCCCACTAGGTTCTTGGTTCTTGTCTTTGTTCGGCTGTATGGGCATTAAAAATTGTTCAGGCAATCATTGTTGGTTACGGAACGTACGTCTCCGGCTAGAGTCTCTTTCTTCCTCTTCTTGTTTGGTTCGTTCTTCGTACCCTTGCAATATTTGTTGGCTTCGGTGTTCCTGATCCTCCTCCTCTCGAAGGTCTTGTAGGATGATAAAATGACGGGCTAACAATCTGGGCATACGATTCAAGAGGTGATCCACCTCGTCGTTCACTTCCAGTCTATCTCAGATAACGTCGTCGGGGATTTCCCGCCTGCGGGATTCCCTTCGTATGTGGTCTCTTAGGGATATCTTCCACAGATTTATCAAATCTTCAGTCAACAAGTTTTCCCTTTCTTCATTAGCGTCCAAAGGCTCTTCTGCTGGACGACCCATTATGCTGCCATGACGAATGATTCCCTAGTTCGCTTAGGCAAGAGCGCCAAATGTTTACTTCACTAACAGTATTTCAGTATACTACAGAAGTAAACTATATTGCAGAATATCATTAAATATTCAATATGGAAATCATTCACAAAATAGATGCATATGGAGATATTTAGATCTTTATTAATGTATTTGCAGTATTACATCATCATATCAACACTAGTCCCCGAATACAACCCACACAACAGTATAAATAGTTAACCGGCGTCGGTTGAGAACTCCAACCGTCGGCAACCGTCGAGTACTAACTAATCCCGAGGACTCATCTCCCGAGTACTAACTAATCCCGAGGACTAAAATCCCCGACAAAACATTATTTATTTATTTCATTTCTAATTAACTATCTAGCTGATTACATGTTGCAGATCTTATGGGTTCAAATAACCTATATCAATGCCCTCCACTCTTCTAAAAACTTATGCAAATGGCCGATTTAATCCTAAAAAATACCATTTGTAATTTAAAATAGTCATAAATGAAGATAAAAACATATATCATGGGGATAGAGTTTGGCTATGTTATTTATGCAACAAGGATTATATAGCAGCTCATATGGGTTTACAATCATCTTTTGTATACAGGTGGGTAGTGTTGATGTGGTTTTTGTGACCATACCAAACAGTAGAACAAAATAGTCCGAAGGCTATTCCATTCTCTCTTGATCAAAGTATTCCGTGCGCTAAGATTGCGAGAAAGTTCGCACGTTCAACTCCAAGGTTCCTTTAATGTGAATAGACCCAGTTCGGTTGATGTGTATTTGCTGTGTTCTTACGAGGGGGACTTACACAATTGTTTAGACTTCTTGCAGTTAGCAGCTAATGTATGATTTTGAAGGGGAATTCTCGCGTATGATTTAGCAATGTGGTTCGTTTTCCTAAAACTAATCAGAAATATACGGAAAGTAAAAGAGGATAAGGCCTAAGAAACTTATATTCTACTCTAGATGCAAGATATGTGGGGCTTCGTTTCAATAGACTTCAACCAAATTTCACCTAGCCTCACGTCGGACAGCTTCAGCGAAATCAGTGCAATCTTCAAAGGGGCAACAAAAGATGTTCAAATTATGATTTAGCATACATACACCATCACAACGACGCATATAAGTATATAAACCACAACCGAAGTTAGATTCAAGATAATCTCCAGTTGACCACGCAAGGCAAACTTATCATCAACAAGTTGCTAGTGGTATGGAATAAAGAAGCTACCTCAACAAAATACCACACATCGAAGTAAACTACTTGCATGAAATTAAGCTACTTGGATTCAAAAGGAAGAAGAGACCTTGCTAGCTATTCATGACAAGACGAATTCCACCATCAATGAAAAGATCTATTATCATGAAAAGTATTACACAACAATCTCCTCAAAAGTTTTCAAAGGGAAAACTTTCTTTCTCCTCCACACTATGCAAAATGTCTACAATGCTCTACTCTCTAGCTCTAGCTCTAATGCTAATGTCCAATCTCACACAATGTCTACTGTCTAATGAATTACAAATGAGGGGGACTCCCCCTTTTATAGCTAGCCAAGTCCCAAAGGACAGCTAGGGTTACAATTAATAGAGTGGCCAGAATCGTGCCACCTCAGCCCTAACCCTAAAAACTGCCAGAATAGGGAGTGGTACATTAAATGAATCAAAGATTCCCACTCACTCCCCAAAATAGTAAATGTAATAAATGTCCATTATTCAGTCTTCTAGAAGATCCTCGTCCAGTAGTGCGTTCCCACTTGCCTTCTCTTTGACTGCCAACTCAACAAATCTGCCAAGTACAGCCTCAACTTCCTGAACCGAAATGGGTGGAACACAATCTAACTGAAACTCTAACACTGTGACTGAATGCTCGTGCCTTGTACAAGATTTTCTCCAAGCAATCAAGGAGTCCTGCGTGTTCTGAATCAGGGTGGAGAAAGTAGCAGTATTCTCGAAATCATCCTGTATAAAGGTCTTAACATCTGCAAACAAAGGCACCAGCAAACCCCTCAAATTATCAAGATTAACTTCATCTGGATTCAGCCGCCTAGCAAATATAGCCTCAAAGGTATTCTGAACTCCATCTATAATGTTGGCCATAGCCTTATGTACTCTAGCTGAATCCGCCTGTGCCGCATCGAAGAAACCACGCCCCGTGATCGCCGAAGAATACCACCGAGAGAAATCATATCGGTCATTCTCATGAATGACACCTCCATCAATCAGCAATCGCAATGGCACATGCCTCAATGCCTCAAGACGTTGGATCACCTTACTCTGATAGATGGAAGCATCGCCCCAAGCATGATCCACTGCCTCCATCCGCTGTATCACTGCAGGTCATTAAAAGCAAAGCAAGGTCTCCTCCATAAACTTCTCGCACGAATCTCCTATGACCAATTTATCTCAGCTTCAGGCTATTTTTCTAATCTCCTACAAGCTAATCTAATTTCTAGGTATCTCTCGCTGGAGGTTTCTATTACTGAATATCCCCGCCTCGGTGAACGGTGACAACTGCTGAACATATCCTCATTAAAGCTTTGTGCCTCCTTTCTAACTTCTTATACTTTCCCTCTTCCTTCTGGAATAACTCCGCCTTTGAGGGCGCAGGTAGGAGTTATCACACCCTCCACACCGCTACTAGTAGACGCCCCAAATTCCCAGAGTCATGACTACATACTCCTTTGTGAATTGCTTCATTCCGGTCACACTCAACTCTTGGAACAGCAACGTGAAGAGTACGAGAGCCATCCTCCTCAGTGGATATCTTCGAAAACTTTCTTGCTTTCTTCTTCGGTGGAGGGGCACTGATCCGGTTCAGAAATTCTTCCATCTCAACTGCTGGATCGATCTCCTCGCTGGGGCTTCTTCTCATTCTGTCCTTAAGCCAATCGGGCACATCATACTGTATATCAAAGGGTTGCTGTTCCTGTGCCTCCACTTCTCTAACTTGCTCAACTTCTTCATCATTCTGGCGAGGCTCATCGTCCTCAAGTGGCTGAGTGTCCCCTGACACTATATCATCATCATCGTTCATGGCCACATCTAACTCCTGCTGAAACTGAGGGTCAGTAATAGTCCCCTTATCATCCTGCTGATCAACTCTACTGTGTGCGCGCTGGACGCCTCGCCAACCGACTCTCTCCGTGGAGGTCAATATCCCTGCATCGCCTCGCGACTCCGATTCAATGCAATCCTCTAATCAGCAACAGTATATTCTCCCACTTGGAGAGCGTTCAAATGGTGATGCACCGTGAATCGTGGAGGCTCGGGCCGAAGTAGGTTCCTCGTCAACTATTTCTTTCTTTCCGACCTCGAACTCGTAACTGCTTTCTTTCTCTCGCCAGCAGGTGTCCTGCGGATCTCCCATCATATTGTAAGTCGTAAGTAATTGACCTACTTTTCAACTCTGTTTATTTCTTATCAACTCCATGCTCTAGTAAATGCCGCGGCTGGATAGAGAGAGTATCTTAAATCTGCAAACTTTCGCTCGACTAATCGTGAGGTGGAAGTGGAGTATCTCAATCACAGATAATTAGGATGGACAACATCCATATCCTCGTTCACCTGGTCTGGAACCGGTACCACTTCGCACTCCCTGATCAAGGTAATGGGCAACCGAGAAAACATTCTCTTCCTCACTTCAATCTCATCGGCTGCATCAGCCCAATAATCTTCGATGGTGGCCTTATGTTTAAACTCTTCAGACAGTACCCAATTGATGTTATGATGTGGGTCATAGTGCTGTCGACTAGTGTGGTATGAAAAATGATAAAATTGAAGTTCACTTTCAGCCTCTCTAGCTGCCTGTATCGAAGGACACACCTCATCCGAGTTGCCCATGACAATTGGAAACTCTACTCCTCCCTTCTTCTTTTGATTTTATCAAAGGCAAGCAATTGCCTAGATATCTCTAGCATCAATATCTTATCGGTTGGGTACTTAGGCAGCCTATATGGGTATGATGAGAAACCTTGCAGCCTAATGTAAGAAAATCTCGGAAACTGTATGAACCAACACCCATACCTTTCAATTAGCTCTTGGGCATCCCTCGAGATTTTGTGATGTAACCGCTCCTGAAGCAACCTCGTGATATACATGGTGAAAGAATCGTTGACACGCTTGTAGTGAGTTGTGCTCGACAGGTGCAACTGCGGACAAGCCCTCATGGATCTTGAACTGATGAGAGCCACATCCAACAGGCTCCTTGTAAGAAATTCCCCTGTACTTCGTCATCCGTGCCAACATATAGATAATGTAGGAGCTCATGTAAAACGTCTTTGTTCTCCTCAAGTTCAGGAGCTGCTCATGCAAATTATCGCTGATCATCTCGGCCCAATTGACATAGTCTTTTCCCTCCAGCATGAGGTTGATGTAGTAAAACATCCAAGGCTCAAAAATAAATGACTGTGCACAACCTCCAACCCGACTCAGCATCATGATGAGGTCACAGTACTCCTGCTTCAAGTCATCCGCTATGATTTGTTTTGGCAACTTCGTTCGAGAAGGCTTGGGAGTGCTCATCCAGTGGGTGTTAATTGTCTCCATGCATCGCTCAAAAGCAGAAGCATACATCCGCTCCGCTCGCTCCCTGGATTTATAAATCATATTTCTGTGCACCGGGATCCCGAAAGCTTCACCAATGGCTGTCGGAGTAAGATTGGCAAGTACTTGGCCATCTGGTGACATGATCGACCGGTGTTCCTTCTCGTAGAAATTAGCACACTCCATCATCAGCTCCGAGCATTGAATGGCTGGTGGGAAACCAGCGGCTGCATATAACCCACTTCGAACAATATTGTGTGAAGTGGTTGAAGCCCGATGACTTCCAATCCCAAATATTCTGTTCTTGAAGGTTTCCAGGTTGACGGAGCCCAGGTTGGTGTCTGTCAACTTGCCCAGCTTCGAAATAAACTTTGATTCTGGCATGAACGTTTTACTCAGTTTCTTGATCATTGCTTGTCTGGATGCACCATTGTCCTTGCCAGTCGTCCTTGCCTCAGCCATCTGCAAACAGTAAACATCCATCAGCAATTTAATTTATAAAAATAAAACAAGACATTGCATGTAGGGGCTGCAGTCGACTTCTAGAAGCTGCAATGACTTTCTGTGTTTGCAAACCTCAGCTTCTTTTCTTGAACTTCAACACTTAGAAAAGTTTCTAAGTAAACTTCGGTGGCTTCACTACTCAGCAATTTGAACTTTATAACTTCGTATTTTATATCAGCAATCAGCAACCAACTTGCACTTTGAAGACTCTCAGCAATTCATCCCAAGGCGTCCTCTTCAACTGGCAACTTCCACTTTAGCAATGAATCAAACTTCAGCCACTAGCAAAGTCGTACCTCTTAGCTCTTAACCAGCAAGTGTGCACTTCTTAAATTCTTGGACTTCAGATTTTGCAAAGCTCAGTAACAAGCTCAAGTCGTATCTCTCAGCACAAGCAACTTCTCCAGCAACTCAAGGCGTCCCCTTCAACTGCAGATTTGAGCAACTTCAGCAAACTCCAGTCTTCAGTAAAAAACTTCGAACTCTTCAGGCAATTTTTAAACTTCAGAGCAAGTCGAATTCTTCTCTGCTGTGAAAACAAGTGAGAAACTTGTTCATTTTATAGCCAAAATTCGAATTCTAGAAGAAGTTAATTTTAGCCAGTGCATTAAACTTCCACTACTCCACTTCGAGAATTCAAATTTTCCCTCTCTGGTATTCCTGACACTTGTCTCTCGACGTCAGGAATCTTACTCTTCTAGAAACTTGACTTTGACTGGCATCTTTGAATTTGTTTTTTGAAAATTTAGTTTAAATCCACCTTTTAACTCACCAGCCGGAGCTCTGTTCACTTGAAGTTCGAACTTTAACTTCATCATCATCTCTGGAAAACTCGTCACTGAAGAATTCAATCAAAATTATCTAGGCAACTCATCCCGAATTCATCATTCGAAGAAATTCACTTTAAAAAGTCATTTTATTCAAATTTGCCTTAGAAAATTTAAAATTCTCCCTTAGGAAAATTCACAATTTGAGCACGGATTAAATTCTTTACTGAAAAAGTGTCGGCAAAGTGCGGAAGACCTGGAAATCCATTTATCATTGCAAATGTTCAGTACCCAGAAGAAGATTTTCTTCAGAACGCTTCGAATCTATGGGTACCTAACGAACGGGTTCATTTAATTTTTGAATTTTGAACCTTAGAAAAATATTATTTGTCAAATTAAATCCATCTTTCGCCTGTGATCATCCCGTGTTGCCTCAACTTGAAGAAATTGAATTCATCCTGCATCTCTGACTTCATCACTGAGAAAATTTGTTCGAGCCTCGGAAAATTTCATCACCTTGAGCTCCAGGCGTATTTTCTAAGAAGAAAATATTTGCCTTAGAAAATTTTAAATCATCTCACGTTGAGAATTTGCCTTAGAGAAAATTTCGTTTACTCGCCAGTGGAGGAAATTTTATCAACTTCACTTAGAAAATTTTTATTCATGCCTGGCACACTTGATTTGCCACTCACCATTTTGTATTTAACTCCACACTTGCAAGGCAATTTTGTTTAAAATTCTAACGCCTTAGAAATATTTTATTATCTTCCACTCAACATCTTAGGCGCATTTTATATTTATCCTTGCCTTAGGAAATTCCCCAACACTTTATAACTTTAGGCGCCTGGCACCTGACATTTTATTTCCACCACCTCACGCATATTTCTTCACCATGCCTTAGAAAATTTTCACACTTCACATGCCTTAGGAAATTTTCTAACACTTCATCACTTTCATCACCCTTGGCGCCTAGCACACTTGAGAGAAAATTCAAAAATTACGCCCAATACTCATCACCTCTACCACGCCTTGACAATATTCCCTAAGACTTACCACCTTGAGCGCATTTTTCACATGATGGAGGGTAACGCCTAACATTTACCTTGAGTTTACCACGCTTTGAGGTATTTTGACTCACCTTTTACCTTATTTACCATCCTCATTCACTTTCTACACCTCAACTTGGGCGCATTTCTATGTAGGTGATGGATGACTCTTCGTATTCCACCTTTTGTCCTCACATGCATGTACTTGGGCGCATTTCACCCCTTGAGGAGGATGAATTTCTTTGACCTTGTTGACTCCCTTCCATCTTGAGCGCATTTTGATGTAGGTGGAGGATAAAACTTAAAACAACGCCTGGAGTGATCCTTCACCTTCTGCTTTTTCGTCTTTACATGCATGCATTTGGGCGCATTTTGCCCCTTGAGGAGGACGAATGTTGTTGACTGCTTTGACTTCCTTGCAACTTGGGCGCATTTCACCCCTGCTGAAGGATGAACTTGCAATTTGGGCGCATTTTGAAGGTGGTGGCGGATTTCTACACTTAGAAAAAATTTCAACTCTTTTGTGTTTCCCTTGGGCGCATTTTGGCCTGCCTTCAGGATGAAATTCATTGACTTTTCTTTGACCTTTTCTCCTTGGGCGCATTTTGCCCCTGATGAAGGATGAACTTCATGCTCAAGAATTTTTATGCCACCTTATCAGTTGGGCGCATTTTGCCATAGCTGCAGGATTGAAGTTTCAGACTTAGAAATTTTCCTTCGTTTTTCGCCAGTTTTATGCCCTGCTATTTATAGTAAGTCCTCTGAATTTTGCACCTCTGAAGCTCGGAACGCCTTGAAATTTTGCACACTGCATCCTCATAGCCTTGTTGTCCTGTCGACACTGCCACTTTTAGCTGACCTGCTATTTTTAGCCTGTTTCTGAAGGTGGTTTACTATAAATAGTAACCTCTTGTTTCTAATAGCTCCATTGCTCCGATCGATTTGAAATCTGAATGAGGTGCTCCTCACCACGTGACCTTACTGCCGACACTGACGCATGCACTCAATTTACTATTTTTAGCCTGTTTCCAATCTGACTTACTATAAATAGTAAGTGCTCCGTTTGACTTGAAATTTCACCAGCAGGTAGCCTGAAGGACGCTGATCGCGGTGGTTTACACCGGTTTTCGAAAATTCTGACTTTTCATGCCTCCTTTTGGGTCCCGAAGCTGGGAACCCTAATTCGCTCTGCATGCATATCAAATGATATCTGTTTCTCTTCGTTTCTGCGGCACTGCGATCAGCTCGTGATTCTGAACTACTGGGAAGCGGCTGCCGGGACATACCTGCTAAAAATAGCAAGTTCCTTACTGAGCGAGTATCTCCG
>VDFB02139596.1:0-18613 GCA_007258455.2 Sequoia sempervirens | reverse complement strand
AATTGCTTCAACATGGTGCCTGTTTTCTTGATTCTTCTAAGGCTAATAAGATATCGAAACCAATAAAATCCCAATACTTCTGAAAGAATAACCTAGTAAAGTCGTCTAGCCTCAGAGCTTTATCAGATGGCAAAGATAATACAACCTTTCTTAACTCCTCAAGGGTGAAAGGCTTTAAAAGAAGATCATTCTCCTCTTGATGTAGTAATTTAGGGATGTTCTCAAGTAGTTCCTCAGCATCCTTAAGATTAGATTCTTATTTATTCCTTGAAGCTGACAACAAATCAAAAAAGAACCGAACCCCTTCCTCCTGAATATCTTCTTCCTTTGTTAGAATTTCTCTTGTCAGCAAGGATTGAATGGAAAATATAGAGTTCAAAGACTTTTTAATTTGTGTTGAAGCATGAAAGAACTTTATGTTTTATCTCCCATCTCTTTCCTACAACTCCCTCTAGGATTTCCTCTCCTCCTCAGCCTAATGATCTCCCTCCTCTGCTAGCACCCATTCTCCCTTTCCCCGTGAAAGCTTTTTGAAGCCCATAAGAGAACTATTTAGCCCATTTTGAATTATATTCTCATTTACTTTTTAGATAACTCCTTATAAACCTCTTTTCTTTGAAAATATTCTTGAAAACATTTCATTTCACCCAGAGATAATTTGTTTCCTTTAATATAACTTTAGTTTCTTTGCTCACCGAACATCTGAGAACCTCTAACAAACAGTGCACTTGTCCACCATTGACACAGTAAATCTAGAAATTATGGATGCCTGAACCACATTCCTTGAAATTTGAATGAATTTTTCCCTTTGCCCTTTGGTGCAGATCCTTCAATGCATAGATCAATGAAAAATGGTCCAATCTTGAGAAAGGAAGAATTTGGGATACTAAAGATAGTGAGTCCATAAACCAATTTGTCCATGCCAGAAATATATCCAAACATTCTGCAATTTGAAGAAAGCCTTTCATTCTTTTTTTCCATGTAAAACTACCATTTTGTGGGATGATATCCATTAATGCATTATTAGTAATGAAAGATGCAAAATCCTCGATTACTTTATGGGGAGGGATGATGCCCCCTTTCTTTTCCTTCAAATTAGTTATTGCATTAAAATATCCAACTAAAATAATTTTCTTTTCTGTTAATCCATCCAAGAGGTCTGCCAAACTATCCCAAAGATGCTTCTTCTCACTTGTGGTAGTAGGAGCATATACATTTATTAGCCAAAACTCAATATCACAATGTTTTATTTTCTCTATTTGTCAGTTTCTTTCATTTTGAATTGGTTTTGCAACTACCAATTTTGGATTCCACATTGTTATCAGTCCACCCCAAGCACCTTGAGCTAGGGAATGCGTGGAATTCCAGGCCTTCCATTTTTGAATTGTTAAATCATACATGGCCATTGAAATTTTTGTTTCCTGAAAAACAATTAAATCCACTCCACAAGCATCCAGTTGATACTTGATTTGAGATTTTTTTTTCAAGGGCATTAATTCCCCTGACATTCCATGATACTATCTTAATTGGGGTTGGGGAGAGCATCATGCTCATTTGTTTGCAGTTACAATCATGGTAGAATCTAGGGTAGTTTGCACACCAGCAACAATTTCTTCCTTCATTTTGGTTACATGAGATCTTTTCTTCCTCACTTACCTAGATTTTTTACCATCACTGGCTTTAAACTTGGAGTTTGGACTATAGAGAGGGGCTAAGAAAAGTCAAACTCCCCAAAAGAACTCTTATCTTCTATACCTTCTGCAACCACACCCTCTTCTTGTAAATACAAAGCCACCTCCTCCAATTGTTCTCTTTCTTGTTCCTTTTGTGCTGAGGTAATTGTCCTGCTCTCATCACTATACAAAAAAATCCTATTATCATCCAAGTGACTATAGCCCACTGGCATAAGATTCCCTTATCCCCTCCCATTAGGATTCTCCTTCTCATTTTGCATTTCATCAGCAATTTTCTCTATCATTTCACAACCAACTGAGCCTAAGATCTTGTTAATGAATTCTTCCAACTCTCCACAATTATAGATGGCAAGCCCTTTTCTTGTCCTAGGACTCCTTTTTGCTTCCCATAGTTAGAATGGAAACACACTTCTTGGCTGCTATTTGATATAGCACCTTTATACAACAAACGATTTACTATTTCATCAAATTGAATAGATGAAACCGGCTTAACTTCAGGCGTATAAAGACTCAGATCACTAGCATAGCCATTCTTTAGGGAAGTCCACAAATAACTCTGAAAAGCCTTGTTTAAAGAGATGATCAAATCACCCTTAGGCGGTTTAGAAACAATCATTAACTGAGATTCAACAACATAAGACACACATACTTTATCCAGTTTAGGAACGTCCTTCCTCCTATTCTTTTTTCTGACCGACTTTGATTATAGTTTATCAAACCATTTATATCATGATCAACTAGGCTCCCTTGACCTTTATTTTCCTTATTATGCCTGGGAAAAATGCCCAGGTTGGATAGATTATTTCAACATCTCCTGAGGGGCATACCTAATTACCATCTCCATTCACTCTTCCTTCCTTCAACAGGAGATTATAGGGTCTTCCATTATTTGACATGCAGAGCTTGGGTGTTCAATATCAAAGCATTTTAAACATACATTCTTAAGTGTTTCCACTAAGATATGTTGATCCCATTTCCCATATTTAGATTGGAGGATGATGTACGCTGGAATCTCTTTTGTGACATCCAACAAGATACATACTCTAACTAGCTTTGTAGGGTTTTTAAAGAAAGATTTATCATGTTTTAGAAATATCCCTATTTTGTTTGCTATAGCTGCCACTAAAACCAGCTCTGTGTATTTTAGGGCAAGATCTTTCAATTGGATCCACAAGGGAATAAACTTTATTTCCAGTAGCTCAAGCTTAAAGTTGGGGACCCAAGGTTGAAGATATAAACTTGAGCCCTGATAGTTCCAAGACTTAACCTTATACACAAAATCTCTCTAAAATTTCTCTTGGAAGATTGCAATGAAAATTCCTCGTGCTTTATCCAGGTAGAAAACCTTGCTAACCCCCTCCCAATCCCCAAAAATTAAGTCCTATAACTTGTCTAAATCAAGGGAAAAGTGTTAGAACTTATAGATCAAGACTCGATTTCACAGATCTTGAATTTGTGGATTCAACATTTCCTCAGGGAATGACACTGGGCTTTCTTTGAATTCCTTCTTTGTCTTTTTCAATGCTTGGAGTTTTGCAGGGCAATTCTTTGTTGCCTAACATTAGGTTTATCCTTGCTCCTTTGGACAACCTCACTTCACCTCTGTTGATTAATTTGGAATCCCACATTCTAGCGTTTAAGATTGGCCTGATCTTTACTGACAGTTTCATGCCTTGCTTTATTTATTACATCCTTTTGAGCTACTCCATTATGGGTGTTTCCCACATGATTTTGAAAACCTAACCCAACTCTAGAATCCCTATTTGTATGGTATCTTTGCCGGCTTCGATGTTGAACAATTTTGGGGTCTACATAACTTCCATGAGAAGCCTCCTTATTCCTCTGCTGATGAACTTAAGGCCCCATATTTTGAGTCATGACCTTTGCATGATCTTTATGTACAACTTCCTAATCCTCCTTCTTTAATCCTTCATTTTGAGTAGTCCCTTGTCAAAGTTTTCCTGCATGAATATGGCATTTAGATTCAAACCAAGGTTCCCTTCGTGGGTGATTTCCCTGCCCCTGATTGGAATTTCTTATATGATTATGAAGACCTAGATCAGCCCGGGATTCCGTTCTTGCATGATTACTTTGCACACACAATGTATTTCCTGCATAACTTTTAAGACCCTCTTCAATTCAAGAATTCCTTCTTGGCAGATTTCCTTGATCTTGAAAGTCAGAAACCCAACCCTTGTCCTGTCCTTTCTCTTTTGGATTGAAGGGACCTCTCTTGCTACTAAGATTATTCGATTTATGTACCACTCTTGCTTGGTGCGATTGAGAATTATGCCTTCTAGAATGTGATTGATGGTCTACAAGGTTAGAGGGCCTGAAATTAGCCTCTGCATCTTTATATCACTAGTCCAAAGACTGCATTCCATCCCCAACTGAGTAGTGAGCACCATTTCTCTAATCATACCTTGGCACATTGTATTGTGTATCTTCTTCATAGATATCTAGAATTGGCTGCTTCTTTCGAAGCATATGTTTATGAGATCAGATCGAAGCCCAATTGGATCTAGAAGACCTCTGCCTGACAAAACCTAAATTGCTTTTTTCCTTATATCCATTTTGATCATGCCTATTCAGGGTCAATGATTTCTTGCCATAACCAGAAGACCCACAAGGTTGTCTGCCATGGCCAGAAGGTCCACAAGATTGCCAAACAGTGTTAGAACAATGATCATTGGGTAGCCATGATTTTTCCCGTTGTAGAGCCATGAGCGCATTTGTTAATGAAAAATATTGTAATTTTTGAGAAAAAATAATTGAATATTTTTAAAATTGAACTTTTACAAACACCAAGGGTCAAATATAATTTTAGGATTTTGTTAAAACTATTAAAATTTAGATATATAATTAAAAAATAAGACATCATTATATGGTATTGGCATGGTGTGAGTTAAAATATGGACGTTGTGGCTCTTGACACCAAGATTAAAACCTTGTTGGGGTGTTATTATTAAGCATTTATATTATCCTGGACGAGATCCCTCATTTGTGACTTCATCGATTCATAACTTTGAGTGAAAAGCATTTACCCCTCTCCAAAAATCTAAATTACATAGTGTTCCACGAGAACGCTTCCCCCTGGATATCTTGTTGTAACTTCTAAGATGAGGATGTTTATGATACTTGGGGACGTCAGGGAAATGTCAACCTATCGTTCCTTTGTTTCTTCGCTACCTCTAAGACACCTCTCTTCTGAGGGGACTTCTAGACATCCCCCAAATGCAAGAAACTTCCAAGCACCCCCTTTAAACATGTAATAAAAGAATGATTTTTTTTTTTATAAAGCAAATGTAAAATTTATAAATTTTAAATTTTACAGTATTCTTAAAAGCCTAAAAGGCTAAATTGACCATGCCTTTTACTTTTTCCTCTAGTTTAGATGATGATGCTACACAAACAGGGCTAGTTGGTATTGGTTTAGATGAGGTTGAGTATTTGGGGTCCAACAGTTCCAGTGATGAAGAGATTGACATGGAGCTTGGTGATGATTAGATCATTAGAGGCATTAGGCCATTAGCCATTTACTATTTAGTATTTTTTTTTAAGTTTGAAGTTTGAACATTGTTGATTGTAATTATGAATCATGATTATGAAATTCAAGTTATGGAACAATTAGTTCTCGTTCCAATGTCTATTAAGTATAATTTCATTTTGATTTTCAATGTTCACTAGTTCAATGAAAGCATTACAATGTGTCTAAACTTCAATCTTTACTTATTCCTTAGGCTTCTACAATTATACATATTTTTATAACTAATTTTTCAAATACTATATGTATTTCAGCGCACTGCTCCCCTGTTGCCCCCTATCAATGTCACCCTACTCCCATGTCCCTGAGACACATTCTCTGCCTTACGCTGTCATTGTCCTCGAAACCCCGTGGAAGATTGAAGTTACATGAATAATTATAATTATAATTATAATTATTTTATTATTTTTTAAACTATTATACATTTGAATTGTCAAATCAATTTTACATCTTTATGAGAAACTAATAAATATTTATCTTAGTTTTATTGAAAAAAACTGCTAAACCAATTATAAACTATCCAAATTTACACAAAATTTATTCTTAGAAGCCAGCCTTGCGTACAACTAATGAACGGGAGGCTCAATATAACTGCGTGCAATGTGCCCGCTTTATTGAAGATTAAATTACAGGGAAGATACATTTGTAAACAATGTAAAAAGGCAAATGAATCTTGCAATGAAAGAAAAAGCAGAGTATTCTTAATGTCTTAATGGATGCACTTGATCATTTCCTATCCGATTCTTCAATTTTCTTTACTAAGGAATTGTCATTAGCAATAACGGATTTAACTAGTACGGAGAAAGTGGGAATCTCCTCTTCTGAGGACTGGTCCTATATAACCAAGGATTCAATTGGTGGGGTTGGGAGAGGGAATCTTCTCTTCTGAGTAATGGTCATCAGCAACAGAGAGTTAATTGGTGGGGTAGGTATGCAAATCTTCTCTTGTGAGAACTTATCATCAGCACCGGATGATTCAAGTGGTAGGGTAGGAATGGCTAGCTCTTCTTCTAAGAAAGGGTCATCAACAACATATGATTCAATTGGTGAGATTGGGATGGGAATCTCTTGCTCTGAGGAATGGCCATCAGCAACAGAGGATTCAGCAATACAAGATTTCCCACATGATGAGGTGCAAGCGGAAATCTCGTCTTTTGGGTAGCATTCATAAAATGATTGATCTGGTGTGGGAATTGGAATCTCCTCTTCTGAGGAGAGCATCTTTAACACTTGTGACGCTGATGGACGCATTTCAGGTTTCGCTTTAACGCACCAAAGAGCTATTCTGATTGTCCTTAGTATGCTGCTTGAGTTAATTAAACCCTCTGTTTTGATTAATCGAGGGTCTATTAGCTCAGGAAGACGATCCACTTCATGTAATCTCCATGCCTGCATTCGCACTCGAAACCATAAGTTTAATCATTATATTAGTTTGCAAGACGCCCTACAAACAACGTTAGTAGTGACTAGTACTACAAGAAAAATTCTTACTTCCATCGTGAGATACCACATCTCGTCCTCTATGTTAATCCAAGCTCGTTTGCCAGATACGACATTTAACACCAGTACTCCAAAGCTGTATATATCTGACTTCGGGGTCACAAAAGAAGTTTCAAAATACTCGGGATCTAAGTAACCTCTGCAAGGCCAAACAAAAAGTAAAATGCATTGATCAGTTGGTCAAAATGAAAACTTCACTCTTCCCCGAAAATTTGCCGATCGCATACAGTAACCATTTTCATTGTTATTAAGGTCTAGATGATAAGGCAATCGTACATTGTTCCAACAACAGTCGTTTCATGGCTTGAAAAATTACTTATATCCTCAGGAAAAACTCCTCCATCTGTAGAAATCTCCTTCTTGGCATTTTGGGTATTACAGGATTGCAGTATTCGAGCAGCGCCAAAATCACAAATCTTGGCATTCAAATTTTCATCCAGAAGAATGTTTGAGGGTTTAATGTCTCTGTGCACAATACACAAATCTGCAGCCTCGTGAAGATAGGTGAGTCCATTTATGATGCCCAATACAATATTGTGTCTTGCTGGCCAGTCAATAATCATCTCATCTTCTCCTGCATCTGACGGTTAAAATTATCTACATATTCGAGATAAACCCTACAATCACATAAAAATAGACTAGTGAAAGAAATGCACTGGTTACTTACCAAAAATAACGCTGGCCAGGTTTCGTGGCATATAATCATAGACTAACATCAGATTGTCTTCAAAGCAATATCCCACAAGCCCTACGATGTTTCGATGTTTCAACCTTGTTAGAGTCCTCAGCTCGTTCATCTTTTCTGTTTTGCCTTGACAACTTTCATTGTTCGACATCTTTACTGCCACTCGTCTTCCATCAGACAGAATTCCCTTTAAAAAGCAGAACATAACATATTATCAGAGATTTGAACTGGTTCATCCATTGTTCTAGAGCTCAACTTTCATTGCTTGAGACCCTAACTGCTATTTGTCTTCTACCAAACATAATTCCCTTCTTTTCAAAATACTTATACGTTTACAGCTTTATCATATTTGTTTCAAAGACTATAATTGACAGTTTGAATTCAAAAGGAACTTACGCCGAAAACAGAGCCGAAAGCCCCTGCTCCTATATTTTGACCAAAGCCTTTTGTTGCTGTGCGCAATTCGTCGAATTTGAACTCAATTTGAGATGTTTGGATCTCCTTCGACATATTTAATGTTAGATGATTGGAAAATTTTGGCCGCCGTCTAAATATAGTTGGAATTATTTTTCGAAGAAATTTACCCAGCTGGAAAGAGCTATGTAGTGGCATTTCCAGTTGTTTGTACCCATTTATCTCATTACAGTTATCTTGTCCCTGAGAAGAAACAATGTCTGACTCTGAGCCATCGAGCTCTGTTTTACAGCTCTGCTCCATATCACCTGTTTATATAAATTCAAAACTCTTCTGAGTGATTAAATTGAATCGAATTAATAAAGGTTTGTATCAGAATTATTATCTTACCCTCCGTATCCTTGGATTGGTATTGTTCTGTTATTCCAAGGCAGTTATTTTCCTCGTTTCGACCTACGTATGCCAAATCAGCAGCTCAATGATATCGCTTCTCACGATTCGATCAATTTGAAATTTTTAGAAATATCGAAAGATAGAATTTCAAAGAACATCTAAACCTGAATGATCGAATTTCCAAACCTGTAATATATTGCTCATGCATGAAGGTAAGCGTCTTCATGATCAGAAGAAGGCCGGGGCCGGGCTTAAACGTCACACACTAAGCTTTGACCGCTTAGTGTGGACATGTCGTGGGCCCCATCTTAATCGGTCATTTTAACTTTTGCCGATAGGCCTCTCCCGTTGCCGTTATTGTTTTTGTTTTTTCCGTTCCCGTTGGCGACCGCCGTTTGGAAGAATCCATCTGCCGTTACCGTTCGCCGTTGGCGACACACTAAGCTGTGACAGCGCTTAGGTGGCAGTCATGTGGGCCCCACTCAACTCGCATCTTTTCCATTTGTATTGTTTCCGTTTGCCCATTCGCGTTCGTTCACGTGGGATTTTATTTACGTTTCCACCATTAATGAATTATTTTCATCGTCAATGAGCATATTTTTTGAAGTTTTATTGAAAGAAGTGTCATATTTTAAAAATATTAAATTAGTTTATATAATTAATGAATTGAAATTTTAATTTTTCTTTATTGTTTTAATATCATTTTATATATAATTATTTCAATATTTTTAAAAAATATTTTTAAAAATATTTGATATTTAAGAAGTGTCTTTTATATTATTTTTTTATTCAAAAAATTAACCCTTTTTTAAAGTTTTATGAAATAGAAAAGAAAAATGTAAAATGTAAAAGTAATATATATATAAAAAAAAATTGAATATTTTTGAATTATTTTGAATATTATTTTATATCTAATATATTTTTATTATTTTAAAATTTTAAAAAATATATGTTATCTAAGAAATGATGTATTTTTTAATTCAAAATAATTTACTTTAATCATAATTTAAATTTTATGTTTCTTTTTTAAAATAAGTTTTATGAAATAGAAAATAGAACATTGTGGATTTTTTAATCAATTATTGATTCATTCTAACTATTCTTAAATATTATTTAATTTAATTATCATTTTTTATTTTCTAAATATTATAAATAGTGATAGACATAATTTTTTACTCACCATTTTTCAATAAGTATGATACTGCAATTCTTATGGAAAGACAACTTAATTATATGCTTTTTAAAATACTATTTTGAAGTGATTATACAATCTTTTAGGAATAATGAAAAAATATACTAATAATTTTTTATATTTATTTAGGTTAATTAAATAAATATTTTAATTAAGTATTATTTAATTTAGATAATAGAGTTGGGGTTGTTACCTAAAATAAATATTAAATCAAATATAAATATTAAAACAAATTAAATATGGTACTTAGCTTAAAATTTCATAAGTGGGAATGTTACAATGGTTGTCAATAGTTGATTCAAACAAATATATTAGACTTTACAATCAATTACTATCTGGATAACTTGACTAAAAAATTGATCTTTGTGTATGTGGTCCTAAACTTGTGTGCAAACCTAATTTAAAATTCACATATCTATTCTAGAAGAATATGCAATAGATTGAAATTCATTTTGTCTCAACTTTTACTATCTAAATGTGCATAAGGAAAAATGATATTTATAAAAACCTTTGAATTTTTTAATCATAGGGGTTAATTTCTCCCCATTCCAACCCCTAATAAACTAGCTTTCATCTCTAAGTGAAAGAATCAAGAAAAATATGAAAAAATATTAAGTATTCCTAAAATGATATATGTAAATGTTGTTAGATCTTTTTCATTCTCCAAAATATAAGACATCATTTGTGCTCAATAAGAATTCCCTAAGATATATTAATGATCTCTATCATTGAGAGATCGTAATGAAAACAACTAAATCCATAAATAAACATAATTTTTTCTTAGGTTAGCTCAAAATAAGTAGTGTAAAGGTTGACAAAGGTAAAATTTTAATTTTAATTATTTTAAATTTTAGAGATTAGATTTGCAACCACAAAATTGACCTAGTTCATGTAAATTAAGAATGTTGAGGTGGGGGCCCTAGTACAGTTGGCTAGGTCTAAAAACAAAAAAAATGTTACTCAACATAATTATAATTAAATTAATATATATTTTTTATATATTATATTAAGAGTGTATGTATAAAATTGTCAACAACACAATTAATAGAATTATAAATAAGTTTTTAAAGTTGTTATAACTACCATAATAAATTTATCAAGAGATTACAATATATTACAAAAGCTTGAAAATCCAAGATATATTTTAAATCCATTGTATAAACTAATTAGTTCGAATTAATTGTAGAAAAGAATTATTGAAACTTAAAACATTTGTTCATTATTAATATAATTCATAATGCAAACTTACATAATCAAACCAAATATAGAACAAACCCTTCTCCTTGAAAAATTAAAAAAATAGCAAATTTTTTAATTGTTTTTAATATTATTTTAAATATAATTATTTTAACATTTTTTATTATTTTGATTTTTGTTTTAAATGTTATTTAGGAAGTGTTTTATATTCATGGTTTTTTATTCAAAAAAATTACTTTTTAATCTTGTGTCTTTTTTTAAAGCAAGTTTTATTAAATAGAAAATAAAACAATGGGGATTTTCTAATCAATTATTGATTAATTTTAATTATTAAAAAATTATACAATTTAATTATATTTTTTATTTTTTAAATATTAGAAATAATAATAAATATCTTTTTGTCTCGCGATTCTTCACTAAATATGATACTATATGATTATGGAAAGACGATTTAATTAATATATTTTTAAATTATTGTTTTCAAATGATATTACACAATCTTTTAGGAACACATGAAAAAAAATACTAACAAATCTTCATGTTTAAAGTATTTAGGTTAATTAAATAAATGTTTTTAATTAAGTATTAATTAATTTAAATGCTAGAGTTTTGATTGTTAGCCAAAATAAATATTAAGTCAAATATAAATATTGAAATAATTTAAATATAGTATTTAGCTCAAAATTTGATGATGTAGGAATGTTATGACAATTGTCAATAGTTGATTTGCCAATATTCTAGAATTATTAGTATATTTTTTCATTGTTCCTAAAAAATTGTATAATATCACTTCAAAATAGTTTTTTAAAAATATATAATTAAATTATCTTTCTATAAGAATGCAAGTATCATAAAATTATATCTATCACTATTTATAATATTTAGGAAACAAAAAATATAATTAAATTAAATAACATTTAAGAATAGTTAAAACTAATCAATAATTGATTAAAAAATCCATAATATTTTATTTTCTATTTCATAATACTTATTTTAAAAAAGAAACACAAAATTTAAATTTTTATTAAAGTAAATTATTTCAAATTAAAAAATACATAAATATAAAGATCATTTCTTCCATAACAAATATTTTTTAAAATTTTAAAATAATAATAAAAAATATTATATATAAAATAATATTAAAAATAATTCAAAAATTATTGATATATATTGCTTTCACATTTCACCTTTTTTCATAACACTTAAAAAAATAGTTAAATAACAAATAAAATTGCAATTCATTAAAATTTCCATAAAACTTACTTTAAAAAATATGCTCATGCCGGATGAAAATAATTCATTAATGATGGAAATGGTAAATAAAATCCCGCCTAACCGAAAGAGAATGGCGAATGCGAACGGAAACAATACAAAAGTTACGGTAAAGTCAAAGATGCGAATTAAGTGGGGCCCACATGACTGCCACCTAAGCGCTGTCAGCGCTTAGTGTGTGACGTTTAAGCTCGGCCGGGTTTTGACGGGCCGCAGCACGTGAACAGTTACGCCGAGATTCCTTAAAGAAATATGATCTCATGGAATGCCATGATTGTAGGATATACGCAAAATGGATTTGTTTGAAAGGATTTACCAAACTCTGAAACCTTTTCCAGTAGCCTCCTTGTCTGTGCGAAAATGGGACGTTTGGAACAGGGTATGGACATCCGTCGAAGGGTAAACGACAGAGGGTTTTGGCTGAGGGTTTTTGTTAGATGATGTAGTTGCAACTATCCTGGTAGACATGTATGTAAAATGTGGAAGGATAGACAAGGCCCGTGAACGTTTTAATAGAATACCTCTAAGAAATGTGGTCTCATGGATTGCCATGATTGCATATGCAAAAGCATAGACAAGGCATGCGAATTGTTAAATAGAATGCCTCGAAGAAACGTGTTCTCATGGAATGTCATGATTGCAAGATATTCACGACACAGATTGCAACTCCCCTGGTAGACATGTATGTGGATGCGTTAGTTTTCTTTTTTGTCAGGTTTCGGGATCACTATGTTTAAGGTACGACAACTGGTTTTCTGGCTGCTTAAAGTCAGGGTTTTAGATTTTGGCGGTCAGGACAAGTTTTATTCGGGTCTACGTATTCGGGGGCGTGGCTCTTTCTATACTCATTAAATGCATATTCAGATTAAAACCATTTGGTATTTCGCTGGTTTTTTCTCTTTTTTTGAGCTATAATTTGATGAAATTTACCCCCCAAAATGGAAATGATTTACACAAAATTTTAGACCTGGACAGATTATTAATTATCATAAATAGTCTGTATTATTTTTACAGCCTGCAGTAGTCATTCTCCTCATACATATTTCACGACCTGCAACATTTTAAATAGGATATGATAAATGTGTTTTAATGTTGTTTAAGCCACCATGGTTCATAGGATCCATCAAAGTTCATTTACTTGTTTAGAAGATTGTTTTCGTGATCATAGCCTCTCAAAATTACACCATAGTCTAATTTGAAACTTGTCCAGCAATTAGATTACTGCCAAGCTACTATGATCAACCCTCTACCCCCAATATTATTCAGAAGTATGATACAGTGTAGAATCTGAAGTTGGGTACAAAAAGCAAGGGAGGGGAAAATCATTAATGTTTTAGATCTAAACACTCTACAATTGATTACTGCTTCACTCTGATGTCTATTTGAAAAGGGATGGGATGAGTGAAGGGAAGAAGTTTTTTGTTATTCTGTTGACTTTAAGATAGCCTTCAAACCATGCCTAGAAGCATACTTTGGAATAGCATGAGGAACTTACTGTGCCAAATGAGTATAGAGCAGAAGTTCACATGCTTCATGATCAAGTGCAAGCCAAACTCAGAACACCTACAGGTTTATGAATGTGTTTCAAAAGTGATGTCGGTGTCAAACAAAATTGCCTGATATCCCCCACATTGTATGAACTATACATGGATAAGTCAGATGATTAGAAGAACACGCAAATTTACTTTTGTATGTGGATGATCTCATCTTGATTGCAAAAGTATCTCACAATTCAATAGAACAATTGAAAACATTACATCACCTTTGTGAAGAAATAGGAATGTAGGTAAATAGAAATAAAACTAAAGTCTTGATTTTCTCTTGGTTGGAGAAAGATAGGAGACAAGCATCCTTTTTTAGGGCAGTATGTAGAGATAGTGGCAGAATACAAGGTTTGTGGTCTTAATTCCTACAACAAACTTAGTTGGAAATCATGCAAGTCAAATACAATACAAGGGAGATGGAAGACATTATACACAGTACAGAATAGGTGTAGAAACACAGAGTTGTGCAACTGGAAAATCACAAGGATCATGTTTGGGTTGCTCCTCATGCTACTGGTACTTTTCAAGTGTTAGGTATGGGGCAGTGATGCATCGTGCTAATAATGGAGACAAATAGAGTGAATTAAGAAGCATTTAATCATGCATAGTTACAAAATCAAAGCTTTGATTCCATATGAGATACTATCAACTGAGCTATGTGCCTTTCCTTTGGAGACAATGTACATAATTCGACTACTACACTATCCAAAGAAAATATAACTATTGCAAATATCATATATGCATTTCTTTCTATTTAGGGATTTTTTAGCAACGTAATTGGATTTTTTTTTATCTCTTCATACACCGTCTAGCCACCCCCTGTTTTATTTCATTCTGCATAAATGTTTACTTCTGTATGTTCCTTATCTTCTCCTTATACGCCCCCTCATTTTAATTCTACACACATTTTATCTAGCAAAAAATGCTCCAAACTCTTTGTTTCTTTGTTTTATGCTTTCTTTTCCCTATGCGCCTCCCCTGTCTCTCTCCAATTTCTATACTCCCATCTACTGCTAGTAAATCTCCTTGCCAAAGGCTGTGCGTTGGATTTTACAATGCACTTTTTACAGTATTAGAGCCTGTTGATCATGCCATCTTCCATAGCCCCCTTCAATTTCAATCCTCCCAGTTTCTGAACTTAATCTTTTATCCTTAATTAACTTGGATATTCTAATGTGCGATTCACCAGCATGGGTTTAAATTTACTTGTACTGATCCAATGCATTATGCTAAACCTTTCAACTCATAATATAAATAATTATTTGTATAATTAGGGGATCTATTGTCATCTTCTGTACATATTATAGACATTTTGTATATAATTAAAACAAGATTGTATATATTTTACACTACAAAGATTTCAATGTTTATTTGTGTACATTTTCCATGTTCTAAATTCAAATGCTTCTACAACATCAACTGCGATCATCCAACCGATATATTATTGTCTCAACAACAACTACTTTCAATTATAATGCAACTTTTCCCATTTGCATAAAGCTGCATTTATTTTGTGCATATGCTAACTTTTTATCACACTGTGGGAAAAAAAAACAATAAAAAAGATTGTGAAAGATTGTAACAGTTCTTTATGTTTAATTCTATATATGTTCCTATTGGCTGAAATCTTGCTCATGTGCTATGAGGTAGTGGTTGTTATTTATCTCATTAAATATACTTGCAAGCATTAGAATAATCACTTTTTAAATATACTTGTAGGCAGTTTTTCAGTGTTTATCTTTTAAACCATGTGTATGAATGGGTAAATTATATGAAGTAATTTTGGAATTAACATTGACTGCACCAATATGCTCATCTAAAAAGATATGATAAATAGAAACAAGAGATAGCTTATTTCCATTCTACCAAGAATCAAAATGGTAGAACAATAGATGATAGCCTATATTAGGAACTTAGAAGTTAGAAGGCAAATAGATAGTTTTGTTTACATGTGTGGATCAAATGATTTAGCCTTCTTATGCTATTTCTACAGTTTCCCTTGGATTTTTTATTTCAAGAGAAAATTCAATATAACTCGTTAAATGCACTTTGAAGCATTTTGGTCACACTAGAAGCTCTTCCCTTCTTGGTAACAAGTTTCAAGCAAACTCAAGCCGATGAGCTATATCTGTTTACTGATCTCGAACAATGTTGGACCTGCGACATACTACCACTTGTTAGAAGTTGTCCACAAATACTCATAAATTTCAAGTTGACATAATAATCTTGATTATTATTGACATTTTCAAAAACTGCCATCCAGGTTACTGATCTAATGAATAATCTGTTCAAATTGAAAAATGTCCAAAACACCTACATATAGATAAAATCATAAATATAAAATAGGTAGTTCACCAAGAAATGATGTGGTAGACATGTATACAAAATGTGGAATAATAGACAAAGCACGTGAACTGTTGGACAAAATGCCTCAAAGAGATAAAGGATAAAGGAGCTTTGTCAGATGTAATAGGAAATATACATATATATATTTTTAACCTTGTACTTTAGTTATTGTGAAACATAGAGAGATACTATTAAAATAAATTTTCAAAGAGAGAAATTATAATGTAAATTGTAATCATGTCCTATTCTCCATATTAAATATTTAGATATCAAAATTAGAGTTTCACATATACTTTCAAGACATGTATGTACACATGCAACCAACTTTACATTCAACACTCTTATTTTGAAATTCATGTGTGCTCATTCATACATAACAAGGGGCTGCATATAGTCAGGGATTTATCATGAAAGCTTAGACGAATCCTTGGCCCATTTAAGAATTTGCATAGAGAACACAATATGGTAGCTTGTTGGAAATAACAGAAGTAGGTTAGACATAAAAAAGAACTAAGAAATTGCAGGTAAAGATCCCAAGGATTTCAAATGCCAATGTGGGCAATGATTGTAAAATTCACAACTAGATTTATATGGAAATTAAACTTTAGTAACATCATATTTAACTATTTTTCTTTCATATGAATATAAATTTTGACTTATGGATAATATTAGATATGTTCAAAATAAATTAAAGGCTTCTAGAAGCCCTAGTTGGTCATTCATATTAGACATGTTCCCGTGAATGGATTTGAATTGATACATAGTTGTTTCTTTTATGCATTTGATATAACTTAACTCTAGTACATCAAAAATAAAATAATTTTATACATAGATCATGATTCACCATAATAGTTTTCCATATCCCCCAGTTCAACTAATTGGAAACTGACAAACATTTCAGTTATGTTTGTAACATTCAAAATAAAATTATGGCATTCCTAAGTCTTAAAAATGCTTCTAGTACACAACTAAACTTGAGCATGATGACACTATCCTATGTGTTCTCAATAAAATCATGTGTGCTTGCAATAGTATCTTGCATGCTTCCAAACTCTGTGTTGTCAACCATGCCAAAATTACGTTCATTGTATTGGGTATGATCCTTGTCTTGTTCATTTGCCCTATCAAGATCATCAAACCAATTTCGACGCTTAAGATTTCGTGGCATTTGTGGAAACTTAGGTGTTCTGCTGGAGATACTCGGCCTTCTCCTCACATTCATGCACTCAATCAAGTCTTTTTGTCGGTGAATAGTGTGACCAAATCCATCTTGTACAGGGTGAAATGGATGCACACTTGGATGGTCTAATCCGAGCTGCGATGAGACGTGTCTACTTTTGACCTTGTTTGATACGTCCTTTAAAATCTTCTCAATGAAATTAAGTGTTGCCAAATCAGATGTGTTAGTCAAAATTCCTTGAAATGTGTCTGTTAGTTGCAACTTCTTTTCTATCGCTGCATCTCCATCTTTGTTGTCAATAGTCTACAAACAAAAATAGAAATACTTTAAAAATTACTAATAAAACTAACATGAATTGGAATGAGAAAAATGTGGTTATAATGTCACCTGTGTATGTACAGAATAATCCTCCAAGAGATGGCATTTTTCATTACCTCTAATCCCATCAAATTCATCAATTTCCTACATTGACATTGCAACACATTTAAAACACATTTTTTTGCAAATAATGATAACCAATAGAATAAAAGAATAATTTTTTTCAACTACCAAATGATTAGAGACACTGGTGGTGCATCCATCTTCTATATAATCAACTGTATTAGCAATATTATCAAGGTCTTCATGCAAGTTGTTAGATAGATGCCGTCTCTCCCTCATCAAGTTCACTTTGATCACATGCTTGCACATGTATCCTTGTATTGAGAAGTTGCAAGAGCACATACATAGATCAGGTGAGGATCTATACACCTCATATCGAAAACAAGGATTGCTTTCACTTGTCACCCATGCTATGCGATCATCGGTGTCATTGAATGTAACATGGTCATCTGGAATTTGCAAGGCTCGAACCCAAGATGTGTTTTCAATCTTCTCAATATCAAAGTTCCTATAGAAACCATGTTTCTTGCTAACTTGCACCCACCAATAATAGACATAAACATGTGTTGTTAGTTGATGTACCAACCAATCAACACGACGATTTGTAGCACGCTCGACTATTTTCAAGAATCGTCTTTTTAGGTGTGAGTGGTAGGACTCTATGGCACCATTTGTCTCTTGCCCTGCATGCTTTAGTGTATGGCAACATCTAGCCCACATACTCATTCTATCAGACCACCGTCCCTTAAAATATTCAATGAATGATGGTTGTGTATATTTAAAGTCTTCAATAAATTTGTGAACCTCATTCCTTGCAGAATCCTCATCTATTGAACGATGCATAATATATCCAAGTCTATCAAACATCTCTCGTCTGTCTACATTATCTTTGACCTTTGCGATCAAATTCTTCAACCACGCACGTCTAACATGCCAAGAGCATAGATATACATCACACTGAAACACTTCTCTGCATCATGAATAATTTTACTCAATATTTAATATTCTTACATGTGATGTATTAAAATATTTACAAAAACCTACAAAGTTTTAATGAAAAATAAAACACCTAATAGCTTTGATCTCAGCAGCTGCATCATCCACCATGAATGTGTTTAGTCTCCAATCAATATTTTTCAAGTGAACCCGTTGGAGAAGAATGTGCATCCAATATGCAATATCATATGCACAAGACCTGGACATAATGACCCATGCCACAGGCACCCCCATATGCCACGCCCCCGAATACGTAGACCCGAATAAAACTTGTC
>VDFB02139595.1:16803-92567 GCA_007258455.2 Sequoia sempervirens | reverse complement strand
CACAATTTTTGCATTTGTAGAGATAATGTTTAACTCAAATGATTTATAAGCCATCATTTGAATTAAAACATTTTACAATATAACCAATGCAAAAATAAATCTCACATCAAGTATCGGTGATTTGATTTAATCCAAAGTCACTAAGTTAAATACATGAAAAAGGCCTAAGTATTAGGCACAAGGAATAATCAATCTCAAGACTTAGAATCTTATCTCACGGGGAATTGTTGAAATGTATATTTTGTGTAAATAAGGAATAAAAATCCCAACCATCAATTGAATAGGGTTCCAAACCCTATCGAAACAAAAAATGCAAGAAGGAAAAGTTACTTTCATTTTTTTTTTTGTGAGAAGCTTCTAGAGGAAACCTTTCTAGCGCTGCTACCAAGGGTTTCATTAGAGCCTTCTAAGGGAGACTTCCGACAACTTCATGAACTGTATAGAGGAATTTCCAACATATTTTATTCAAGATCAAAACAATACAGCTCAGGTGAGCCAACTGTGAGCACACATTTTGCATTTTCTTTTCATTCTTTATGCATAAAATACTTACTTGAACTCTTTGATGAAAAGAGAATGGATGTATTTTTCCTTATTATTTCTCTGTGCTTTATATGCATTTTCTTGTGTTGAGGGTTTTGCATTTTTTTCTATAGACGTATCTTCTATTCCCTTGCTGTGATAAGATCATACAAAATTGTAATATGAATGAAATTTCAAAGCAAGAGCTATCTTAGCCAACCGTTCTACAAGAAATTGTTGTCCTGTGAATTCAACAGTTTGCAAAGAAAGGTTCAATGCCATTGCACATTGCAGGTATAACCTAAAAGCTCCACGGATCTTTTCCATTACTTCATGAACTTTACTTTCACTATTTGCAGGCTGTGAGTTCCATTGTTACATTTTCTGAAGATTTTGTCTCCACTAGTGATTGCAAATCTCCATAAACCTAAGTCGACTTAGGTACCCTGTACCTACAGTGAAACTCCATCTACAGGGTAATGATGCTCATTTCACCCTATACTCTCCTTTGAGGGTCCTTTACTGCCTTTTGGAACCATTTCTACTGTCATAGAGAGTTACTGTCAACTCTTGATGGCTTTGTCTGCTTGCCATGGTACTTTTGTTCATTGATTTGTATCACTGCCATAACATCTTCATGTTAATGTGCCACTACTATTATAAGACTGCAACTGTACCTAATGTAATTGATACATACCCTTGTGTTTTTCCTTGAGCAGGTATTTGTCAACTCATGACCATGACTAAAACATCACTATCACAGATGATGTGTGCTTCTTCAATGCACAAACCTCACTTCAGTCACAATGTTGATTTGTTGATGAACCTGTGAATTTACACTTCATCTTTCTTATAAGAATGTTACTGCTATTTCCATGATAACTTTTTTTGCCTTCCAGATCATGATATTGTAGACTTAACAACTGGCCCATTAAACTGTCCTTTGTATATATGATGACTCCTTCTTTGAAAATTGAAATTTAACATTGGAGTATTTTTTGTATTGAAAAGTAATCAAAATTTTCCTCACTTTATATTTTGTACACTTAATATCATATGACAAAAGCCCTCATTTATGATTACCCTATTTGATGCAATTGTATCACTTTATTCTTAACAGTCATGAAACTCTTGAAATTTCTAAGATAGTTCTATGGAAAAGAGATAAATCCTCATTTGTGATAGAAGCTTTCTGCTGTTATTATGCATTGTTATGAATTTTGTTGCATAATTTTGTATTTCTCTTGAGACAACATATATCCTCATTTGATTCTTTTGAGATAGGTATTGTACTCAATCTTCTATCACTGCTTCCATTTATTGTCAAAACTCTGCTCCCTGTTTATTATAACAAAGAAACTGCTTCTTGATTTTGAAATGACATATGTTCACTTCCTTCCAATAAATGAGTTAGCTCTTGCTATAGCATGCATGATATCACTGTTACTGGTGATCTTTTATCATTTTGATGTATCAATATTATCAACATTCATATTGCATTCTCAAAGGAGCCTATGCATTGTCATATGGAAGTTCAATCTTTCATGACTATTTTCTCATGATCCTCAAAATGACAACATCTTGATTAACAATTGCACCTTTATGAAATCAGCTCCATGTGATTATACCTGACAGCACCATTGTTCAACTTTATGACATTGACTACATTCCTCATAGTTACCTTGAAATGTATATTTCACTTATGATAGTGATAGAAATTCACTATCATAGATGATGTATGGTTGTTTGAGGGAATTATAAGGAATGCAGTACTTTTTAAAACACAACAAAGTAAGCTGAGCTCAACCCTTGTGGGAGCCACATTTACCCCATGTGCTTTAATCTGATAGATTAAATCAGAATCACAATTGCACCTGTATCTGCACATGAAGCAAACAAGTTAGAAAAAATGACTGTCTTTTGTGTGTACGTTGACCAAATGGTTTTCCTAGACACCTAAGGCATTCATTGATCTTTGATGCACATGGAGATAAGTTAATACATGCATAGGTGGATGATATAAATGATCGTGTATGGTTATGACCTTTCATTGCTTAGAGTACAACTCTAATACACTGCTTGACCACTGCAAGAACAAGAGCACATGAAAACTAGGAAGGACAAATAATGAGGACAACACCGAAGCAAGACAAACATCAACCAATCATTTGTAAGGAAAATTAGATGCAGAAAACAATTCTCCTAATGTCAATACCTCAGGAAAGAATGCAGATGTACTTTTAAATTTACAATTACAGTCCAATTAAGATGCACTAAGAAATAGACAACAGAAACAGAGTATTTGACAATCACACATGAACACCAGATATACGTGGGAAAACCCTTACGGGAGAAAAACCCACCACACCAAGAGAAATCACTTTGTATTACAGTAATGAAATTACATACAAATTCCAAACTTATCTTTCTAGTGTCATTATACAACAACATTCACCATTAACATTCTTGTACAAGAATCTTCACGTTACAGTCCACAGAATTCATCCACTAATACAATCACTCAACAACTTTTCGATTCAACCAACCGATTACAAACTGTAATCACAGAGTATATCCATGTCAAAATATGTATGTAGAACTTCCTCACAGAACCATCGCAACTGACTATCTTCCAACTGTTCCCATTTGGCTCCTCCTATTCATCCACGAGACTCCACATAGGACAGGCTTACTCAGTCAATAGAATTCGCAATGTACTGGCATCTCGGTGAGACACTAATAGTGTCTCGCCGATGCCACATAGACTTCATATCAATGTCGCCAAGAGACTCTGTTATCTCTAAGACGTTCTATCGAGCTCCATGAGTTACACCGAGTCACCAAGCAGTCGCCCAGACCTATCGCATTTGCCCAGAAACCATAGCGAGTCACCAAAGGTATACCAAAGATACAAGTCATATCGAGCTCCAAAGGATAGTCAGCAACACATACTGATATAGCCAAGAGGTTTCTCCGAGACATAAAGGTTACCCCAAAGTGTTCACCCGTCGCCAAGACATTTCCCTTCGCTGAGAGAACATACTGATCTCCATATGTTACCTCGAAGACTCCAACATAAAACAATGTCGGCGAGACATGCTGCTCTCACTAAGACTTCTTACCGAGCTCTATGAATTACCCCGAAAGCTTCATCTGTCGCCAAGAGTTATACCGAAGATCCCACAAGATGTTCCTGTCGGTGAGACCTTCAACATTCGCTAAGACGTCTTCCCGAGACCAAGAGTTACCCCAATAGCCATCAGCTATCGGCAAGACACTCACCATCGCTAAGACGCTTCACCGAGCCGCCGTGTTACACCGAATATCATGGTCGCCAAGAGTCTCCCCGAAATACTATTGAATGGCATGTCGGCCAGAGGTCTCCCGAGTGCTATGAGGTCATAACGAATACACTATGTCACAGCAATAGACTCCACAATGCAACCTTTCAGAAAGACATTTGCAAGGTCACAGCGACCTGTACAAACCAGAATGAATCAAGCTGCTAGTCGGCCAGACAATGAAGATGTCACACCGACTTGTCTCTAATGGAGGTTTCAACTTGTATAGTTTAAGGCACATATTTTCAACAATCTCCCACTTGACGAAGATCATACAAGCACCTCTAGAGCACATCATAACTTACTAAAAATCATGAGCACTAAGGCCCATTGAACTGGCACACCACCTGAACTTATTTGTGCTCACTAGCTTCATAAATGAATCTGCAACATTCTCCAGAGTATCAACCTTTTCCAAACTGACCTTTCCATCCTCAACCATATCTCGTACAAAGTGGTACTGTACATCAATATGTTTCGTCCTAGCATAGAAAGTAGGGTTCTTTGCCAAAAAAATTGCACTCTGATTGTTACATAAAATAGTTATTTCACCTACATCAAAACCAATGTTAGAACACAAACGTTTCAACCAAACTGCTTCTTTACAAGCATGAGTAGCTACCATGTATTCAACCTCCATAGTGGACAAAGCAACTACAGCCTGCCACTTGCTCATCCAACTCACTGCACCACCATTCATCATGAATATGTATCCACTAGTGGATCTCCTACTATCAATGTCTCACCTTGTCGGAATCCTACATAACCTTGAGCGTGAGTCCTCGCAGATTGGCTGCGAGATTCAATAGTAAGACAAGAAATCTAAAATTACCCTTCAAATATCTAAACCTCTCTTCACAACATCCCAGTAAGGTTGTGTCGATAGACTAAGTACTCCCATTGTAGCCAGGCAATGTTTGTGTGCTTAATACAAACTTCCATTGCATACATAAGACTACCACCTACTACGCTGCTTGCCAAGGTGCGATTCGTATCCTCCATCTCAGTAGGAGATTTTGGACAGTCCTTAACAGATAGCTTCATTCCATGCATGACTGGGACCACTAGTTGTTTGCAATCATTCATACAAAATCTCTCAAGAATAGTCCTGACATACTTACTCTGACTGAGCCAAAGCTTTCTATTCTTCCTGTCCCTAGTTATCTCCATCCCCAGAATATACCTTGCTGCACCAAGATCCTTCATTTCGAACTTAGCAGACAACTGAGACTTAAGATCAGAAATCATTAGCTTGCTATTTCCTATGAACAACATATCATCAATGTAAAGAGCAATAACAAGTACTTGATCACTTTCAGCTTTATAATATACACAATGATCAGATTTTGATCTTACAAATCCCAAAGACAATACAAAAGTATGAAATTTCTCGTACCACATTCTAGGTGACTGCTTTAACCCATACAAAGACTTCTTTAATTTGCATACTAGTTTTTCTTTACCTTTTTCAACAAAGTGCTCAGGCTAGGACATATAGATTCTTCTTCAAGATCCACCCGCGGAAAATGTTGTCTTCACATCCATTTGTTCAACCTCTAAGTCATATCTTTGTTACGCAGAGTGACAAAAGAAATCTAATGGATGTCGGCTTTGCTACAAGAAGAAATATTTCCCCCATGTCCGGTTCCATAGGCACAGGAATAACCCTTTTTGCAAGCTTGATCTTTTGAATTTTTCTACTGCCATCGGACCAATCTTTTTTTCTTAAATACCCATTTGCTTCACAACTTTTTAGCGCGCCACAGGAAAGGGCACCAAACTCCAAGTTTCATTTTTCTCTAATGATGCTATCTCTTCATTCATGGCTTCCAACCAAGAGTCTGAATTAGACATTTTAATTGCCTCTTTCACACTCCTAGGCTAATCATTGCTAGAAATCAAAGCATAGGCACAAGTAGAATCAATCAATGAGAACCCATGCCTACTCAGTTGTTTTCTTTCTAGGGTTGACCTCCTCACTTGCTAAAGGAACAGGTTTCAGCTGTACTAGAACTTCAGGAACTTCTCGAGCTCTCCACCGAGTTTAGTACATTTTGAATTTGAATTCTCTTTCTGCAAGGTGTAGGAGATTAATGCTACATCCTTATTTTGCTCGACTTTGTCTCTAATTGCAGATCCAAGGTGGAAGGTTTTAGCTCACGAAAGATTACGCTTCTAATGTACAGAACCTTCTCTGTATCAAGATTCCAAAGCTTATATCCCTTTATGACAACACTATAGCCAATAAAAATACATTTGAAAGCCTTGTTCACCAGTTTAGATCTTCTTACATCCGGCACATGAGCATATGCCTCACAGCCAAAAACAAGAACATGTCTAAGTGAGGGCTTCTTACTAGACCATGCTTCCAAAGGTGTTTTCTCAACAAGAGCAGAATTTGGAGACCGATTAATTAGATAACATGCAGTAGATACAACCTCATCCCAGAATTTCTCCTCCAAGCCAGCACTACTGAGCATACTTCGTGCTCTCTCCATCACTATCCTATTGAACCTTTCAGCAACTCCATTCTGTTGTGGAGTATAAGGTGTAGTCTTATGTCTTTTGATTCCATGGTCTTTACAATATCTTTCAAATTCATCAGAACAAAATTCACCGCCATTATCAGTCCTTAAGCATTTTATTTTTCTACTAATATGATTTTCAACAAAGGTTCTTAAAATTCCTTAAATTGACTGAACACTTCTTATTTACTTTTCAAGAAATAAACAAATGCTTTTCTTGAATAATCATTAATGAACGACACGTAGTATCTTGATTTAGACAAAGAAGGAACATCTACTAGACCAAACAAATCTGAATGAATATAGTCTAACAAACCAAAGATTTATGAGAATTTGGAATAAAACAAAACCGGTGTTGCTTTCCATATATACAGTGTTCACAGAATTCAAATTCAAGATTACAATCTTTGAGCCCCTCAACTAGGTTTTTATTCTTCAAGGTTTTTAAACCTTTTTCTCCTATGTGGCCTAACCTATGATGCCAAAGCATAGTCTTCTCTGCAGGAAGTTTTACTTCCATAGAATTTAGAAACTTAGGGATATTTCCCTCTTTACCTCCTCGAGCAGCTTTCAGTGACTTTCTAGAGACACTGTTACATTGAACAGCCTGTGCATCCAGCTTGTACAGGGTACCAATTCGAGCACCTCTAGCCAGCACCATTGAACCTCTAGTCATCTTGCAGCCATTTCCAAAGAATGTAACTTGTACTTCAATATCGTTCAACATACTTACATACAATAGATTTCGAGCCAGACCTAGTATGTGCATAACATTATTGATTCCCTTTACTCTGCCATTAGGGAATTGTATCCTGACTCTTCCACGGCCAACAATCTCCAAAGTTGAATCACTTGCTAGGTACACCTTTCCACCATCATATTCTTCATACTTTGTAAACCACTCTCTATGATATATCATGTGGAACGATGCTCCAGAATCAATCAGCCAGACATCATCTAATGCCCGAGTTTCCAAGGCTGCAATGAAGGCGTCACCATCACTATGAGAAGAACCATTATTAGAAGAGCCCTTCTTCTTCTTTTTCTCCTCTTTACAATCTCTTCGGACATGACCAGGTTGCCCATAGTTCCAGCACTTCACCTTGGAATTCTTTCCAGGAGACTTTGATCTCCCCTCTGATTTCAATTTTGATTTCTTGTCCTTCTTCTTGCCCTTCTCTTTCGGTCTTCCTCTGACAGCAAGAGCTTCCTTTGCCATCTCAGAAGATTTCCTTCTCATCTCTTCTGACAGCAAAGATGCAACGACATCTTCCATCTTGAAATTGGATGTTGTACTCCCAATCGCCCTCACTAGATGATCCCATGAGTCTGGCAAAGAACACAATAGAAGCATACAACGATCCTCTTCTTCAATCTTCACACCAACAGATGTCAATTGAGCAAGCAACATATTAAATGCGTTCAAATGATCAACTACAGACCCTCATTCCTGCATTCTCAAAGAGTATAATTTCTTCCTCATGAATAGTTTATTCACCAAGGACTTCCCCTTATAAATAGACACCAGTCTCTTCCACAAAGAAGATGCAGTCTTCTCCTCATGCACATTCAAAAGCATTGAGTCTGCCAAACAGAGCCTTATCAGCCCCTTAGAATTCCTATCTGCAAGGTCCCAATCTTCTTGCTTCATGCCTATAGGTTTCACTCCAGCCACAACAATCCAAAGATCATGGTCAACAAGAAGATCCTCCATCTTGAGTTTCCACAACTCAAAGTTACTGCCATTGAATTTCTCTATTTCAAACTTTCCAGATGTATTAGCCATCTTAATCTGTAATTAGAAATTGACAAACTCTACAAGACTCCCACTGAACAGAATTGACACAAAAAACCCAACGTACCCACAAGGATAACACAACTGGCCAGGCTCTGATACCACTTGTAAGGAAAATTAGATGCGGAAAACAATTCTCCTAATGTCAATACCTCAGGAAAGAATGCAGATGTACTTTTAAATTTACAATTGCAGTCCAATTAAGATGCACTAAGAAACAAACAATAGAAACAGAGTATTTGACAATCACACATGAACACTAGATATACGTGGGAAAACCCTTACGGGAGAAAAACCCACCACACCAAGAGAAATCAATTTGTATTATAGTAATGAAATTACATACAAATTCCAAACTTATCTTTCTGGTGTCATTCTACAGCAGCATTCACCATTAACATTCTTGTACAGGAATCTTCACGTTACAGTCCACAGAATTCATCCATTGATACAATCAACAACAACCTGTCGATTCAACCAACTGATTACAAACTGTAATCACAGAGTATATCCATGTCGAAATCTGTCGTAGAACTTCCTCCAGAACCGTGGTATTTGACTGTCTTCCAAGCTGTTCCCATTCGGCTCCTCCCTATTAGATCCGCGAGGGCTCACATAGGATAGGCTTACTTTCGGTCAACAAAATTCTCAATGTGGCATCTCGGTGAGACACTAACAGTGTCTCACCAATGCCACATAGACTTCATATCGATGTCGCCAAGAGACTCTGTTATTGCTATGACGTTCTATCGAGGCTCCATGAGTACACCAAGTCACCAAGCAGTCGCCCGGACTATCACATTCACCTGGAGACCATAGCGAGTCACCAAAGGTATACCAAAGATACAAGTCATATCGAGCTACAAAGGATAGTTGGCAAGACATACTGATATCGCCAAGAGGTTTCTCCGAGACATAAAGGTTTCCCCGAAGTGTTCACCTGTCGCCAAGACATTTCCCTTTGCTGAGAGAACATACTGATCTCCATATGTTACCCCGAAGACTCCAACATAAAACAATGTCGGCAAGACATGTTGCTCTCGCTAAGACTTCTCACTGAGCTCTATGACTTACCTTGAAAGCTTCATCTGTCGCCAAGAGTTATACCGAAGATCCCACAAGATGTTCCTATCGGTGAGACCTTCAACATTCGCTAAGACGTCTTCCCGAGACCAAGAGTTACCCCGATAGCCATCGGCTATCGGCAAGACATTCACCATCGCTAAGACGCTTCACTGAGCCATCGTGTTACACCGAAGATCATGGTCGCCAAGAGTCTCCCCGAAATACGATTGAATGGCCTATCGGCCAGAGGTCTCTCGAGTGCTATGAGGTCATAACAAATACACTATGTCACAGCGATAGACTCCACAATGCAACCTTTCGGAAAGACATTTGCAAGGTCACAGCGACCTATACAAACCAGAATGAATCAAGCTGCTAGTCAGCCAGACAATGAAGATGTCACACCGACTTGTCTCTAATGGAGGTTTCAACCTATATAGTTTGAGGCACATATTTTCAACATCATTCAGGAAATGACTGGTCATCCCTCTTACATGCTCATTTATTTTCCTTTATTTATTCATGTATTATTTTGTCTTTATTTGTATCAAGGAAAAGTCAGTCTCACGGCTTGTTGTGTCAGACACATGTATCTTATTACATTCAATAAAGATTACATTTTCATAAAGATGTGAATCTTCCTCTATTACATGCATGTGTATGAATGTAATGATTTGTAGTTGTAATCTTTTCAGATTTTTAATTTATACATTTGAATGTAATGAAGAAGGTTAATAAAATGTACCTTATTTTCCTCAGTCTAAAATAAATTCTACCCTTTTGAACCTATGAGTGAAAAATGGGTAACAGTTATGATTTCCAAGATCATAAAACAAAAACCATAAATACTTCCAAAAAACACATGCACAAAAACAAGCCTAATTGATATTGTCAAAGAGTTGATAAAAGATTTTATTTGAATGTACATAGCAACCTTGCTTATATAGGCAAGGTGGTGAAGGTAGGCAAGTTGAATACAATGACTAACCACCCCTCCAATGATGAAACACTTGTTAACTCACATGACAAGTGCTCTATGAGTGGAAAGTGATCATGCAAGAGGTGTCTCACATAGTGAGGACAGTTGTCTCAACCACATGAGGTGAGACAAAACTCCTGAAGTCCCCAAGTGTAGAATTAAGCAATGTGAATAGGACTCTCCTAGTTAGGTTAATAGCTAACTAGTGTGATAAAGACACTATTTACACCAACAAAATGAATGTAGAAACATATGGCAAATATTTTATTTTCCAAACTTACACACATCTTGCTCCTTATATCATTTAATTTGGTACTATTAATTAAATTATGCTTGTGGTATTGCCCATTTATGTCTCATTGTAATTGTTACCTCTTTTCATGTTATCATGTATCTCCCTATTATTTTTGTGTATAAAGTGCTAAATATACAAAAACATCACTCCTTTACTTCTAGCACTAAGTGTTAGCAATTGAAATTTAAATTTGTGGTCACAATGAATGATACATAATCTTAAGACCACATTTCATTAATTTATCATTTTTAATGTTGACATGCTTAAAATCTATGAGCATGCCTTAATTGTAAGATCATTTACCTCTTATGCTATCTTTTAATGCTTATGTTTTACACACCTTATTTGGTAATCTCATTGTGTTTTACTTTACTAATAAATATTGCACAATACTTGCCCCCACATCAAGGACAACTTTGGGGTAAAAAAATTATTTCCCACCCACATATTTTGAATTTAAATGAACACATCTTCAAAACTATTTCAAGGTAGCACATTGTTTTATTTGATATTCATTTGACATTTCCTTTATAAAAAAGCAATTTCCTTTACCTCAAGCCGATCATAGTCTTATACACAATCATTTTGTAGGGTTTGTATCCTATCTTTCATCAAACATACACTATGCGATGGTTTAAAGTGATTCTTCAAAGTCTTATAATACACACCTTGGTTAAAGTGACTCTTCATGAGTCATATACCACATAGTGAATAAAGTAAGACCTTCATAGGTCCTACACCTTTCACATCACTTATGGAGTATATCCTTCATGGATGCCAACTTGGTGACAAATCCATGAATTTTACATACACTATGAATCCCTTTGTTTTCTCAACCTCTTTTCCAAGGTTTCATGGATGCCAACTTAGTCATATCTCCATGATTCCATTCCAAAATTGATAGATGCAATGTTTTTTTTATAGATTATGACATATTTATTGTGTACAATGATTTGTGTGTGTGTGTGTGTGTGTTATAGATTTGAAGGCAATGCTTGAGAAAATATATAAAAAAATAACACCTAGAAAACTTTTTTGTATCCTTTGAATCAAGTATAACTGTTTTAGCATACTTGATTCACTTAAGCTCACATGCATGTTCAAGTGGGAGCAAAATGTAGAGATGAAAAATGCATACAAATCACTTTTCCCTCTAGTTTAGCAACTACCTTTATTCCCTCTATTTAATAAATATGACAATGCCCCTTATGATTATTTGACATACAAATAACCCTTAATCTCATGCCATATCTTACACTTAGCCTTTTTGGACCTAAACATTCTAGCTACATTTTTAGTCCCTATCATTTGATCATATTAGACACCTAGAAATCCACGATAGTATCTATGACTACACAAGGTAGCATCCACATTGTTCATTTTTTTTCCCGTCCTAATGCTTTCCTTTTGCTCTAGTTTGCACCTTTATCCCCTTTTTGTATCCAAATGGCCATAAGCAGTTGTAAAGAATGCTTATTAAATAATGAGATTATTGCATGAAGGCACATAACAACACATGATAATACACAATAGTAGTTGTAGTAGCAGTAGACATAAATACACATAGAAAGAATAAATCTCTAGCAAAATGCATTGTAGAAGCCATTTTGCATTTTCTCTAGCTTCACTCATACTCACTCTAGTAGCATTCCCATCCTTGCACATTTCTCAAGGTTTTCAATTTTCCAAATGTTTGTGGGGTTTGACCACCATTATGATTTTTTTGTCATTCAATCTCTTTAAGAAAAATCCCCAAAGGTGCCTATGATACCCATCAATATGGATAGATGTTTTTCATTGCAAAGTAGAAATACATGATACCTCTAAAGCAAAATAATGCCATTACAATTGTATGGATACCACTACAACAAATCAAACAAAATCATATATGAATCATCCTTTAACTTAGAAAAGTGAAAATGAAGAAATACATCAACTAGTGAAAAAATTACTCTCTAACCCTATTCTCTAATCTTTTTATAAGCAACTGCTCCTCTTCTCTAATTTAAAATCATAATTAATATTTACTATGTTTTATCATCACCAAATTCTAATTAAAAGGAACCTCACATCTCATCTATCTTGATCTTTACAGCATGCCATTTACTATAAAGATGGGCTGGGCACACTAAATGCCCTGATCCTATCTTTAGTTAAAGAAAAACTGCATGGGCCTTTTGGAATTTTTAACAGAGAAGTGTTAGCTGGGTACAACCTAACCTTACAGGAAAGTGTCAGCGTTCATAGCCACGTAATTATAAACTTGTACCCTTATGTGCTTGCATACCTAACCTGTTCTAGAAACAAACCCCCCACTGCTGGATTTGCATTACTACTTTTTAAAAAGTTCCTACATGTGTAAAAAACAAATTTCTGTACCAACACTAAATATATGGCATCTTGTTATGCAATGGGCATTAGGAGTCTCTTTGAATTTTGGAGACAAATTCTCTCTTTTCTTTTCTTTTTTTCATTGTATACAGGTGACATGTTTTTTATTAGACAAGGGACATTTTTCTTTCCCTAACACTGAAACATATGGCATCTGAGCTTTTGGCATTGAGGCCGTTTGAGCTTACGGCCATTTATATATTGTTATTACGATCAGCTACATCCTTATCGTTTGCCAATGAACTTTAAACCCGGAGGGTGAAAGGAATAAGAATGCATTGAAAGTTGTACCAAATCCGATTGCTTGGACAATAGTGCTTCACATGGGTTTCATTTCCACCATTGATCTCTCATAATCGAAGGGGTCGTGTAACTCCATGCCAATAAAATAGACAAATCATGCCAAGCATGAGTCGGTGGGGGACACATCATCCCACATAGAAAAACACACAAAGAAACAAAACTCTCTATCTATCACTAACTTTTTTAAATGCTTGATGGGAAGTTGAAGTCTAAGAGTGAAGCTGAGAACCACTGCATTATAAAAAATCATTAGGAGATATGATTTACAGGGTAGTTGATTGAAGTGGGTCTGAGAAAAATCAAAGAAAAACAATTCAATCATGGAGAGAATCATGATGGTAGGCATATGGGTATTAAGTGTTGCAGTGATATTTAGCTGTGTGGAAGTGGAAGGCTACACGAATTATACAGTTGGGGACAAGCTAGGATGGTACGACAAGCTCATGAAACCTGGTGTTGATTATGCCAAATGGGCAGAAGGGAAAAACTTCAGCCTAGGAGACTTTCTAAGTAAGTTTTCATAATTTCTTCATCATTATTACAATCCTTTTGCAACTGAGATAATATTTGATGGTTTTTAAGGTTCTTTAGGCCACATCGGTCTGATGGGTCCTGTTCTTTGAATGCTGTCCCATATTTTAAGATTCTTCAATCCACATTGGTCTAATGGGGTTTGTTCTTTAAATGGGGAACTGCTTTGAAATGAATTGTCAATGCATAAAATTCTATTAAAATGCAGTGTTTATAAGAGATGGAAGACCAAAGTTACAAAAGCTTACAATAGACGGCAAAAATTCTTCTAACCATTACAGATCTCACAATTCTTTCTCTCTGATCTGATTGCTATCACTTGTCAAAGTAGGTGGACTTCCACTTGTCTATTTACGCTTCTTTTCTTGTGAGAATGTTCAAGCTGCAGATCTAAACAGTACATCCACATTGAACAAAATCATGATTCCTATGTCTTTCTCTTCTTTACTCCTGCACTTAAGCCTCTTTGCTTATAAAGAAGGTATTGGTGGTACAGATCTGACTGTCAGTGCTCAATTGGCCAACAGATTAGGTTTGCTTAGGTCACAGGATCCCTCTGCTATATATACCATAGCTTCATTCATCTTTTTGAAGACTATGTGAGGAAGGTTACACCACACTGTGAATTGTGGATGTATTTGTCGACATTGCGGCGTTTTGTTTTTGGCCTTGTTCTCAACTGGCATCTTTAGTTTCTAATTTCGATGGGAATGGTTTTAGAGGGATAACCCGGAAAGCTGCCTTCTACCAAGTAGCCCTGTGGATGGTGGAACCCTCTTGATGGCCCGATTGAAACTTTTCTTTAACTTCTCCTTCTTATAGGAGCAGAACATTTTAGTAAGATGGCCTTCTGCATCACCTGGTGTTCCCTTGGTTTCATTAGCAAAAATTTCACAATAGAGTAAACCTTGGAATCACTCTTTCACCATGTAGCCTTTACTTTCCCCTCACATCAAAACCATTCCCATGGGGTTGCCTCATAAGGGGCAATTAAGTTTTTCTGACGTCCCTATGAAAAGGTACAGGGATTCTCTCTCAGAAAAGCTCTGAGTCTAAATCAGTGACTTTGGGTGCAGGTGGAATGCCAGTTTCCAGTTTATCAGTAAGCTTATTATAAATTTAATAATATAAAATTTAAATTATATAAAAGTAACATAAAAGGTTTTTAATGTGGCTGCCAAGATATTAAGATTTTTTCACCTGTAGAAGCAATTCTGAAACACCATTTTGGTATATGGCAGACTCCTTCAAAAGTTTACACAGAAAATCTGAACAGTATATAATGTAAATTGATAATATTCTCCTCCTCAACTTTAAAAGCTCAATTTGAACAGAGGGAAGTATATTGGCCTTATTTACTAAATCGGGGTTTATCTTCAAAGTATGTAGCAGAACAATCAACACCATTTCAGTTTATAAGAGTTCTCTACAAATCTACCATTCTCTTTGTTGGAGGAAAATATGTAGCAGACCAATCAACACCATTTCAGTTTATAATATTTTTCTTTGGAAATCTAAAGGGGAATTGTATAAGAGTTTCCTTTGGAAGTTTAATGGGGACTATGAAAAGTATAAAAGGTAAATAAAAAATAGTATTTATTTTAAATTTTTAAAGATATTAGAATTTTATATTTTGTAGGATTTGGTTTTTGATGAGTTTTATGTGATCTATTTAACTTCATCAATAATTTAAAAATCATTTGGTTCCGTTGAACTTGAACAATATAAGGTAAATGGAAATTAATGACCTCATAAATGTAAATTGGTTCTATTTATTAAATTGGTGTTTATTTAAAGCAACTAAAAAAATGTAGTGAGATCACATTACATTTTCCTTTTCTTTCATTTTGCTATGGCACACTCCTTGTGTTTTGACTGGTGTAGGCAAGAGGAACCTATTGTGCTAAGTGTTGGCACTTGTATGCCATTGATCACTTTGATCTAACAACCGACAAATATTATCAACAAATTAGTGTCTTTAGTGGTTTGGGCTCTTGCTAGCCATCCATCTCAAAATCAAATAGTTGAGAAGGTTTGGTCACTTTTGCCTTTAATGCCTTGCTATTGGTCTGTTCACTTAGTGGTGGGATCCACTTTGTTATAAATTTGGGTTGTAATATCTTGTGATATATTAGTAACATCCTACATGGCAATTTGATTGCTTGGCAAAGGCCATGAGGAAAAGGAAGGAGGAAGTGTGAAGGATTCACATTGATCATTCAATAAATGAAGATCAATGGCCTAGGATCTTGTGAATGGCATGAGATTGGTTACCTACCATGAGAAAGAGTGATGGTTGTAGGGTTATGTGCAAAGGGAAGCTTAATGCAAGAAATCATCCACATGTGAGACTTTAATTGTTGATCCTTACCAAAATCATTCATGGCTTAAATACTACTCTTAAGATTCAGTACTATCTAGGGAGAAGATTATACTAAAGGAGAACAATTTGATGATGACGTAGTTGAGGATCCAACCAAACACCCAACAAAATTAAAGCTACAACTATCTACTTCCTACAAAATTAGTACACATCACCACTTCTCCATGCAAATTTAGGACATGGCCTTCCCATTGGTGATTTCAAATTTAAAGGCCCTTTTAGGGTCAGCTACATAAAAAAGTAACTTCGCCACATTGTTAGCCAAATGGGAACCCCCACTTTTTAGGAATGATAATCCACAAGGTCATCCACACATAGAAGTAACTTTACCACATGGATCCCCATCTCTAACAATGATTATCCACTCATTTAAGTTGTTTGTATACATCATGAGGAGTCTACATAGATATTCCTATCTCCATGCCACTTATCTCAATTTCTTAACATAGCTAGCTCTATGGACATCCCCTATGAACTTACTTATCCACACCTACAACTTGGACATTGTCATCTCCATATTTGTAGATACCCTCTCTAAGCATGCTTATCTACTACAATTTAATTATGTTACTCTAAAATAATGATGATAATATAACTTCCAAAGAATTGCAACAATTCTATACATTTTCTATTTAGCTCATTTCTATTTATAGAACTTGGATTGTGACTCTATCCTTAAATTCCTACATTCGACTCCAAAGTTTTCCTCCATTATCAAACTCCTTTTTTAAATTTGTAAAACAATAAAATACTTATTCTTTTCTTTATCCTTTATATTTCTTAAAGAATTTTTGCATGTTAAATAGAAATTTAATTTAATTTAAAACATTAATTTTTTTATGTGAAATTATTTTCTCAAAGTTCAATATAAACATTTCTGAATATAATTGTGTGATTTTTTATGTACTTTTAATTGAAAAATAATAAAAGATTATAGTCAAGATCAGACTATGGATTATAATTGATTTCATTTGCAACTTATCCCAAAACTTTGGTTCTAATATTAATTCTCTGTGGTTTCTGTATTGCAGTTTTCAATACAGATACTAACCATACAGTGATCCAAACTTACAATTCTACAACGTACAAGGCATGTGACTCTCTAGATGCTGACACCGATGACACCATTGAGTGGTCTTCTGGCAACCCATCAACTGAGGCAAAGCCCGCCACTGTAGCTGTACCACTCGTTAAGGAGGGCATCAACTATTTCTTCTCAGGAGATTATGATGGATTTCAGTGCAGCAAGGGAGGACAAAGGTTTCAAATCACGGTGGCCCACGGGCAGGGCCTCCCACCATCACTTTCCAGTCCTCCTCCTCAAGCCCCTGCCCCAGATGATGAAGATGCCGACTCAACACCTGTCACAAATGTTCCTTTGACAGCTGTTCCACAGGGATCAAACACTGTTGATGAGTCTGGTACACCAACAGATTCCAACAACAATAATCATCTGCTGCCTTTTCATGGTTTGGGTTTTGTTGGGTTAGCCTCTGTATTGGGCTTGCAGTTTTTGATTGGATATGGTGCTTTGTTTCAGTAAGGAGATTATAGTGTGTTTGGGTGTACAGAAAAGTGTAGAAGTCAGTTTCCAATAAGCCTCCTTAGTCCAATAGTGAAAATTGAAAGAGTTTGTTTTGTAATCAATTTTTATTTTTTATTTGATTATGGTAGTTAAGTAATAAAAAGTTTGAAAACAATTGATCTTAAGACATGGCTATCTCTATTTTTAGAGAATGGTTTTTATTTTAATAAAGGAGTAATGGTTTTTATTTTAATAAAGGAGATAATCATTGTTTAAAACTTTGATATGTTATCTCTAGTTTCAGAGAATGGTTTTTTATTTTAATAAAGGAGATAATTAGTGTTTGAATTTTGATATGTTTTGGATTTTAGTGATATGGTTTTTATATTTGTTTTAAATATTGATTATTTGTAAGTAAATGTGAAGTAGAGATAGTAATATTAAGACTGTGATAGTAAGTATTTGAAAGTAAATTAGAAGATTATTTCAATACAAAATTATATTATTTTATATTTTGTGATTTAGATTGAAATATGAATTTTTATATTTGTTTCAAATATTGATTATTTAAAAATAAATTTGAAATAGAAGTAATAGTTTTAATAATATGACAACAAAAATATTTAAGTAACCTTCAATTCATTGGATTAATGGTTTAAAATTTGATTAGTCGATTAGTCAAGAAAGCTAGTTTTAGTTTTCTCATTAGAACCATTTTTTCATGTCTATTATAGGATAAGGTATCAATTTTGTAAAGAATTGTTAGAGTTGGCTATGTAGATACCCAAGTTATGCAAGAATGAGTCCCGACTACTAGGCCATATTAGGTACCCATGTTCAAATTCAAATGCAATCTCCCACAAATGGAGAAAAAGAGAAAACCCGGTGGGATAAAAATCCTCCCCAAAAGAGAGATGAAATACAAAATGCTCTCATGATGAATGAGAAGGACAAAACCCCATTCGAGGAACAAGACCCCCCGCCACCTTCCCCCAACCCCCCTTTACCTCTCCCTACCGCCAACCCCCCACCTCCATAAGAGAGAAGAAGAAGAAGAAGAAGAAAGGTCATGCAACCCCCCCTCAATGGTGAGTCTCTTGCAACAGTAGAAGTTCGAAATTGAATGTTGAAGATGATCCAATCTCATTGAACAACGTTCCTCCCCTTAGGAAGAAACAAAACCAAGAATGTATGCAGGATGTCTTCACATTCGTGAAAGGAAGATGTGGGAAGAAGGATGATATGTGATGTCTTTGAACTACACTAAAGTGTCTCCATGTCGATGCCAAAAAATGACACTCCAAACAGGTGTTCTAGGCCACACAACTGAAGATGTCAATCCAAAATCTCCTAGAGACAAATGTAGAGCACAATCCAAAGATAAAAAAGCCTCCTCTAAAGACAAAGAAGCCTCCTCCAAATGATGTCCAAAAGTATCCACATTCATGTCAAAGTGTGAAGAATGATCATGTAAAGAATGAACAAGAGGGTAAGAGTGTTCCCTTGCAACAACTAAGGAAGAATCGTCTCCATCAAAGAGAAGATGTATGTAATCAATGGTGTCTCCCAAATCTGAAATATGTGACTCAACAAACAACCCACCAATGTCTATCAAGTATGCATCTGAAGTAGATGTAGTTGGAAGATGATGTAGATCCTATTGCACTGAATCACAAGAAGCCATATTTGTAGCAACACAAGCATCATCAAATGCAACAATAGATGGAGGAGATGAAATGCAAGGCTCAAGAATGGGATCCGATTTGAGAACTCCCTAGTTCAAGTAATCAAAAGTCTCCTCAAAATCATGGTTCACACTAGAAGTGTGATCAACAGTCAAAGGAACAATGTCATCATCAGAAGCAAAATCTGCAAACGTGCACAACCAAGATGAATGATCAACCATCCCAGTAGCAAGAATATCTATACTCTCCAATTCTGTAATGATAACTGAATCAAGAGTGAATTCCACAGTCCTCCCATCTCCACCATGTGTAATTTGATAGATGGAAAGAAGATTGTTTGACAAATGAGGTACACATAAAACGTCATTGAAAGTGCCCTCCCTAATATCAATAGATCATGTTCCCAATTACACTCATGTATGTATTGTTTCCCATCAAAATAAGAGACATAGCACAAGGCTCAAAAGAAGAGAATATAGACTGTGAAGATCCCATATGATGAGATGCCCCTGAATCTAGAAGTAATCTCCCTGATCCAAGACTTGTAGTAGCACAAAGATCTTTCCCTTTATTTCTTGATGTAGAAGCCAAACTAGCATGAACTTTGTCCTTTTTAGATTGTTTTCAAGAAGAAGATAGACATTCTGGAAGGAAAAACAATCTGCTCCTTTTTGAGAAAAGGTTTCAATTCATCAATATCCTTCTTATAACAAGAATGTTCATCATATCCAAGCTTCTTGCAATATGAACAAGTTGGCTTCTCCTTCTTAGATGAATTCTTGCTCTTGTGTAGCAGCTCTCTCCTATATAGAAGAATTACTATGTAGATAGTTAGCTCTCATAGAGTTATCTATCAACTCTAACATGGTATTAGACCTCTAGATATACAAGTTTCTTCTCTTATTTTTTGGTTTTTCACCTTGATATTTCGTATGGTGCATCTTGGTGCAAAATAGACCCCATGGACGAGTCTAGAAGGCCCAAAAACTTACAAGTTTCAAAAACGTTGTAGGATGGTGACACTCCATCACTATGTAATTAGTTTTGGCTCTAGTTGTAGGATTTTTTCTGACAATTTTCTAAGTTTTCTAATGGGTTTTATTTGATAGTGGTTTTGTTTTTCTAGTGGTCCTTCAACACTTCTATCCCATAGTCCTCGCCTCTAGGAACTTGGTCAAATGCAAGGCCAAGCCCTAGGTTCAACTTGGCTAGGGGGCTTAACTCCTAAGCCAACTATGCCATTACTTTACTTGAGAGCCACATTTTCCACACTTGCATAAGGAGGTATATTTCTTTTGGTAGGCATATCTCAAGCATACAATGTCATATTTTTGTAATTTGTGTGGCAATACAAAGATAATTATTTGCTATATGCTTTCATACAATTATTTTTTTCTAGAAAATTCTATCAACTTGTAGTGTAGAAAAATGTACCCCTTTATATTTTCACACTATGTTTGCATTCTCTTTAATCAATTGGACTTAATTAAGCTTCTAATGACCTAAATTATGCATTCCAAAGCCTTATTATTCCTGTTTTCTGAAAAGGAAACCTATGTTAAAAAATTACCATCATTAATTTAAACACCTTGGAAATTGTATGTCCTGGACTTAGGTCCTAGGACCCTTGTAAGGGTGAATGGGTCCCTTTTAAGTGTCAGGACCCAATTTTTAATTTGTTATTGGTAGCCTTTTAATGATTCAAATTCAAGTTTCAAATGTTGGCTTGTGGAATCTAATTTTTGGGAAATTAGATAAACACCAATAAATACAGTTATTTTATTAATTTAAACTAAGCACACATAATCCAATTTTCACAAGAGCAAAAATTATTGTCAAGAGCATTGAATATAAGATTTATCAATCATCTACAATAACAATCAAGATCATATCATCATGTCAAAGTTCATGTGTGTTCATATCATGTTTTGGAGCTAACATTGTGATGTAGGTTTCAAGCATTCAAGCATCAAATCAAGCAATCAATCAAGCCAATTCATGCAAGATCAACCTCCTTGGAGTGATGTCTTCTTCAGTCCTCCAAGGGCAACCATCAAGGGTTTGGTGAGTTGTGACATAGCTTTGTCCATTCATCAATTCCTTCCATTTACCATTTTTTTATCATCAAGGTTTAATTACCAAATCGGGGTTTGACCAAGGCAAACCCCTATTCACCCAAAAACAAGCATTTTTCTCCTCTCTTTGTATGTGCAAATTTATAGGTGAAGGACTGAAAATCAATTGAAAGAGCAATTTTGTAAAGTTGTCAAATCATGGAAACCCACCTATAGATTTTATTTTTGACTTTTCGACAGTCAAACCTAGAGAAATTAGAAGCCTAGATCCAAGATTTGGGGACTATAAAAGCATATTTTGGATCCTTGTACAGAGACCCATTCGCCCTAGGGTGAATCTGTCCTTCAATAGTGTTCAAAACCCACTTTTGGTGCCAGGTACATACCACTCTGCCCTTCTCAAATCTACTTGTAACTTGTTTCTATTTCTGCTATCATAATAATTTGTATTTCAAGTGTTAGATCATGCAATTGAATTTGTTAATGCATTTAAATTTATCTCCCAAAAACAACCAATCAATCATTTCAATCCTTTTTTATAAGAAAACAACAGACCTTCCTAATAGGGTTGACTCACCTCAAGGTTGAAATTCAATCCTATCCTTAGGAGATCTCTTTTTCTAATGAAATTAGGAAATATGTGTGTTTGAGGTGTCCCCCTTTTTTGCAGTCATTCCACTTTTAGAGATCCCTTTCCCCTATGTTTCATTTTGGTGATCCTGACATTCTTACACTATAATCTTTTTGATTTGGTAGTCTTTCAAACCCTAGATCTAGGATTTGCATTAGTTTGCATTGCATCTCATTTAGGGTTTCAAAATTGTATCTTGCATCATTCAAAATTGCATTTTGCATCCTTTAAATCATAAAAATCCAAAATATTGCATACATATTGCATTCATATTACATAGTAGTTTACAAATTAGTGTTTTACAATCATTTACATCAAAAAATTCAAAAAAAATTGCATCTAAAAATTTGTCATATTACATAGTAGTCTACAAATTAGTGTTTTGCTTGTTGTTTGCCATCAAATTGCAAATGCATCTAAACATAAAAATCTAAAAATTTGTAATTGAAAGTATCTATTTGTAAGATGAAACAAAAAACTTAAACATCAACTCAAAAACTCAAACTTTAATTTTTTCAACCCCTGTGCAAAGACCCATTCGCCCTAAGCTGAATATGTCCTTGTACAGGTCATTTTCCAAATTTTTGGGCATCAATACATCTCTATCTTCTTTATTCCTTGTTGTTTGCAAATCTCAATTTTAGTCTCTAAAAGTGTAGCTTTCTGTAGTTGTTTGCATTCAAGTCAATTGGTCAAAACAAGTGCTTTGTTCAAAATAAAAATTTGCATCCAAAAAATATCATTTTCAAATTATTGCATTCCAAAATCAGCAAATATTTATATGTTAGATCTAAATATTGCAATATCTCTTTACATACTTGTATTGCATGTCCTATTTATGGGTATTTGCTACATTTTAGTCTTTTTTGTCCATTTTGGGTACACCTTTGGCTTGGTGAAACTTGTATGAATATTACAACTTGGTGTCCTATTGCTAATACTTCAGTGAGATGTAGTTCAAGACTCATGACATCCCGGGTTGGTACATCCGCTATGGATCTTGGGTTTTCTAACTCTTTCACTCATAGTGTTGAAACTAGTCAACCCATGTTGGAATCCATACCTGAAATAACATGTCCTGTGACCTACAATCCCATTGATGTTGAAACCATTGTTGCTCATGTTCCTCAAGAAAATTTGCAACAAATGGATAAAGCCTTAGAAAAACTTCAAAACTATGTGAGTGTTGAATGTATTGTTGGTATTGTGGTTCCTGTCATAGATAACATAAGGAGAATGCTTAATAATGAATTAGGAATATAAATTGTGCATAGCCTGCCTCATATTATTGATGATCGTGTTCCTATAGTGGCTAGTTGTGCTCAAACTTTGGGATACACTCAAAGTAAAGGTGGAAATCAAATTCCTCCCCTACAACCGTGGCCTTTATTCCTACATATACTCATTCAACTATTACTACAACAAGACAACCAAATAGCAATGCCAATCCAACCTTGGGTATGTCCACTAGGAATCCTTTTAGCTTTGTGAATTCAAACATCATATCTCCTAACCAATCACCCCTCCCAAACTTGCAGTTCACTTGTCCTCCCAACACATATACACCTTCGTCCCAAAATACAACCAATGATTCTATCCTTAACCAACTTTTGCAAAATGTTTCATCCCTCCAACAATAAATTTCACATTAAACCAAAATCAAAATGGCCAATCTTCACAGTATGTCAAACAAAACCCATTGTCATTGGATATATTGAAAGCATGAATGCCACAAGGCATAGAGATTCCTAGATTTGAGAAATACAGTGGTAAAGGAGATCCTAGTAACCGTGTCTTGGCATATACAACCTTATGTAGTGACTTCATTTTTGAAAACAAGCTCTTGGCTAAGCTTTTTCCTACATCCTTGAAATATACAACCTTGGAATGGTTTTTCTCCCTACCAAATAATTCAATTTGTTCACTTAATGGGCTTGTTGATGCCTTCCTTAACCATTTCCAAGTGCGCATTGGTCCCAAGATTGCCTTACTAAATTTAATGCAATGTAAACAAAAAAAAGATGAAAAGGTCATTGATTTTATAACACACTATCAATTGCTCTATTCACAAATCAACATTAAGATTCTCGGTGTCGATCTTCAAAGAATGTTCATTGAAAACTTTCAAACCAATATTCAAGATAAGCTTGGGATGATGAGATTCCCTTCCTTCATTCACTTGTGCACGACTCTCCATGACTATTAAAATTCGGTTAGTCATCGTGAAGTGAAAACTTCCTCCAAACATCCTGAAAATTTTGAATTTGTGCCTCATAACAATTTTCAACCATTCAAGAAATAGAATAAAGTCTTTATACAAATAAATATTCCTCAAATAAATCAACATGTTGAATATCAAGTGGCTGCTATAAAAGGAACAAATCCATATCAATTCAGGAATAAGAAGAGATAATTTACTCTGTTACCCAATACCCTTCATTCCATCATGTTACAACTCTTGGGTAAAAGCTTAATTACCTTACCTCCCATTAGAACCCTTGACACAACTAAGCCTTTACCTCCGAACTAAAATCCAAATTCCTTTTTCCATTATCACTGACAAAATGGACACAATACAGAACGATGTATGTGTCTTTAAAAAAATTTGCAGGACCTAATTGATTCTAATCACATCCAGATTGGTGGTGTTAATGATCAAGGAAATAAGTCTGTTACCCCACCTAACCAAAATTTGCAAAGCTTTACCAATCCAATTCCAAATCATAACATCTCATTTGTTAAAGCTAGTGACACCAAGAATGATGTGATGAATGTTGATAATATGCAAGACATGACTAATGATAACATATGGGATTATGGGGAAATAGAAGCTATGGTCAACCTCATTGACGTTCAACCTTGTAAGGGCCAAACCAAAATGTCTCCTGAAATTGCTTTCTCACAAAATGAAATAATTAAACATGCACCTGATCGTCCTCTTTACATAGCCAGAATAATCAATGACAAACCTACCAATGGGATATTAATTGATCTCGTGTGTGTAGAGAATGTGATCACTGAGGAATTCTTGTTTGTGCATGAACTCTATCAAGACTCTTATGAACAATTGAAAGCATGGATCAAAACATATAATGGTCTTGTTTTCCCTATGATAGGTTCTATCACTCTCCCCTTAAAATTTGGACCGAAGAAATTAGATGTCTCATTCTCCATCATCCTATCGTCGAACCAATTTCGTATGAAGCTAGGCTATCCATGGCTATGCTCCATGGATGTCGTCCCCTCGGTAGTGCATAAATTCTTAAAATTTCCATTTGGCAATGAAATTTTCACCATGCATCATAGTGGTTTTAATCCTTTGTCTTCTTGAAAGGAAATAAAAAAGAGCAATGGAAAGTACTAATAAAGAGAAATTGTTTGAAGGAAAGAGATTACCAAATAAATTGAAGTGGCTAAACCAAGCACCACCAAAGCAAGAGAGACACAAGAATTTGTTAAGGGGAAAAAACAAGAGAAAACCTCAATATTATGAATGGAGGAAAAATTCCTAAAGAATAATACAAAGAGAGAGAGCTTCAGCCTTAGCTTGCTTGCATGAGTCTTGAAGAATGAGAGGAGAGGCACCTCAATAAGTAGAGGTGAGAAAAAGGAGTTATAATGTAACTCCCAACTCAATGAATGCCACCATTCATCTATGTGTGTGCAAAGTGTCACCTCTTAAGGAGGTGGTTACAAATATTCCTTAATAAAGGAATTAAAAATAAGCCATCCTCACACATGTGTGAGATGACAAAAAGACAAAAGACTTGTAGGGATTCCTTTAGAATATTCCTACAAGTTAATAAATAATTACAATTAAAGAATAACCTTTACCAAGTAAAGATTAATCTTCTAACATCCCCCCTTAAGCTTTACTTGGGGAGGTTACATCAAACCCTTCAATGGGTTGTAATCCAAGATTTTTACAATGGAAGAGAAATTTATCTTTACAAAGAGCTTTGGTGAGAATATCTGCAACTTGATCTTCACCTTTACAATACAAAAGAGAAATTTGCTTGTCTTCAATTTGCTCTCTAATGAAATGATGTTGAAGAGCAATGTGCTTGGTCCTTGCATGAAAAATTGGATTCTTTGCCAAAGCAATAGCACTTTGATTATCACAATATAAAGGAGTAGGATCCTTTGAGGTAGACCCAAGTCTTCAAGTAATCTTCTTAACCATAATGCTTCTTTAGATGCATTTGTACAACCTTTATATTCAGCTTTTGTAGAACAAAGAGAAGTAGATTGTTGTTTCTTACTATTCGATGAGATTGCACCTGATCCAACAAAGAAACAATAACCACAAGTGGATCTCCCATCATTGGGATCACCTCCTAAATCTAAATCAGTATAACCTTTTATAGAAAAATCACAATTTGAATCGTAAAAGAGACCAAGATTAAGAGTGCCTTTAACATATCTTAAAATTCTTTTTGCAACTTTAAAATGAGTTTGTTGTGGTTTAGACATAAATCTAGAAACCAATCCAACACTTTAGGTGTTTTCCAATTTTGCATAAAAATAATAATGTAATAGGCCCAAATCACTCATTTGAAATTGTTGATTGAGTTGAGACTTAACATCACTAAGCAAAATGTTAGAACTAGAAGTGACAATTAAATCATCAACATATAAAATAATAATCACAATATCATTTTCACTATGCTTAATATATAAATTTGGATCATTTTTACTTTTAATGAAACCATGAGATAGAAAGAAAGGATAACCCAAATTATAAAATGTCAATATATCTAGACATTGCAATAATAGTTCTAGGTTTCCTCTCACTACATCATTTGTTGTATTGTAAAGGGAAATTGTATCAAGATTAATAATAAAGGACTTTGAAAATTAGTCCTAAAGATGGTTTTATAAAAAAACCATAGTGCCTTAGTTAAAAAAAAATTAATATCAATAGTCCTAATAATGGTATAAAAACCATATTGCCTTCAATAAAATAATGAAACATAAGAGTTTCAAGAACTTGATCCCCATCAATTAAGAAAATAGATCTAAGTTCATCATAAATAAGTAAGTGCATACCATCAAAGTGGATGGAAATATTTTCCATGGGTCCCAAAACTCCAATGAGACTTGATAAAATATAAGATTCATTATAGATAGGGCTCCCTATGCAACATTACTGCAAATGCGTCTAGTGCATAAAATAAATATATAAAGGCTCCATTGAGACTTGATAAAGTGATTAATTTGCAAAACATATATAGATGGAATAAATCCATCAAGAAGGCAAATACTCCAATGAGCTTTTAATTTGCAAAAATATAGATGAAATAAATCCATCAAAAAGCCAAATTTACCAATAAGGCATAATATCATATTAATGAGACACAATAAAATATCAAATTCCCTTTATCAAAACAACATAATTGTAGTTGAGAAGGAAACACTAGGTTTGTTTTAAATATTACAATAGATCAAGACTTAGGTAGAGAGAATGATAATTTCTCAAGCCACAAATCAATCCACCTTAAGTTATAAATAATAATGATAATAATATTAAAAAAAATTGTGATGGAATAATGGGAAATGCATACTATGAAGAGAATAATTATTAAGTATAAATAAGTCATTTAAGACGATATTCATGCATTCATGACTACATGAATATCCCCTTTTCATATTCCAAATATAATTGAGTAAAACAAGTACACTATTATTGGGTTGATCAAGTCCAATAATAAAGTACTTGTGAAGTTATTTAAAAAACAAACTTTTTATGTGAAGTAACATGTTGAGATGCACCTGAATCATTAACCCATTCAAAAGGTTTAGAAACATTAAAACTACATGTAAAAGCACGTCTAGATTGATTACCATTGTTATGAAACTGTTGATTATTTTGATTCATAGGCTTTTTCTCATTTTTCTTTTTAAAACAAGTATTTTTCCAATGACCATCCTTATTGCAATAAGTGCAATGTGGTCTCTTAGAAGAGTTAAACTCTCTAGGATCATTGCCATTATTATAATGAGGTTTGGAATTATAATGTTGTTGTTTAGATTGAGGTTTAAAATTTTGCTTATGATTAGACAAGAAAGCATGTTCATTAGACTTAAGAGTACCAAACTGAATTAACTTAGCCTCTTCTTGTCTTAATAAATCACGAAAAATATCATAAGTTAATTGAGTAGCTAAAGAAGGAATAGCTAATTGAGCATGAATATTAGTAATGAATTGTTGAAATTGTCTAGGAAGACACTTTTTAAGAATAAGATGAATTAATCTAAGATTATCTAATTTAACTCCTAAACCATCCAATTGACTATTTAAAGCATCAAATTTCAATAAAAATTCATCCATAGATTTAAAATCAGAATACCTCAAATCTTCAAGTTGATCTTGAATTTGAATTTTTCTTGATTCATTTGTACTATCATAAATTGTTTTGAGTTTGTCCCATGCTTCATAGGCAGTTGTACATGTCCCAATGTGAACATAAAGTTCGGGTGACATGGAGATACCTATGAGGCCAAGGGCTTCTTCATTTTTGAGATTCCATTTTTCGATTTCATCTTTGGATGCAGATGAACCTGGTTTAGATTTAGGATCTGTAGCTACATCTAAAAGATGTTTAAACCGAAAAATAAAGCATATATGAGTTTTCCAAGAATGATAGTTAGAAGAATTTAATTTAATTTCAGGAATTAAAGTTGACATGATTGCCAAAAATAAAAAATCACAACTTTATGAGAAAAATAATAAGTATTGTAAATATTTGCTTACAAAAAAAAAAATACCACTTTTGATTAAAAACAATCTCCTTTTAGTTAGAGAAAAAATAAATATCTTATATTTGTAAAATAATCAATCTAAAAGGATATATAATTAAATAATATCAATATAAATTGGATTTAAAAAAAATAAAAATTAATTGATTTAAATATAAAATTAAATTAAGAATATAAATTATGAAAAATTACTAAAGTTATATAATATTAATTTAAAACTAATAAATAAAACTACATTAAAGTTTTAAAGTTATAAACTAATAAATATGAAATGAAAGATTTAAAAGATTAAACTTTTTTTAAAACCTTAAAAATAGGAAGATTCTAGGAAAAACACATTTTTCATAAAAAGAAACTTTTACCTCCTATGTGGGAGGGAAAGATTTTTCATTTAAAATGAAATCTTTTTTTTAAACAAAAGAGATTTTACCTCTTTTCCCTCTGTTTTTTTTTAAAGGAAATAGAAAAGAGGCAAGTAAGAGGTGAAGTGTGAGGAGAAGGAGCAGCAAGGGTTTTGAGAGACGAAGCAGCAGGCCAGAGGTGATATTTAGCAGCTTTTTCAAAGCAGCAGGCCAGAGGGGATATTTAACAGCTTTTTCAAGGGCCAAGATTACAACAAAAAGCCATGGTTTGAGCAACAGAGGGGCAAGGGCTGCAAAAGTTTTTTTATTTGAATTTATTATTTACTGTATGCATAAAAATTTGGGTTTTAGATATTTATTTATTATTTAAAAAAAAACTTTTGGAAGAAGGTGTCAAGTTTGAAAAAGAAAGATTTATTTGATTTATTTGAAAAGATCTTTAAACTAGGGTTAGAGCTTAAAAAATAATTATTTTTTTATAGAAATTCGAACATGCAAATATGCAGAATATAGAGATTTGCAAAAAGCAAATTAGTCTTTTTTTAAAATAAAAAAAATTGGAACTAGGGTTAGATCTGTAAAAAAAAAGCAAATTTATTTACAGAAATTGATTGTTTTTATAGAAATTTGAACATGCAAATTATGACATACAGAAATTAAATTTTAAAAAAAAAAAGACTGAACTATAATCCTTTATTTGAGGGTTTCTAAAAATCTGCAAAAAAAATAAACATGCATGCAAATTATAATGGATTTTTTTTATAGATCTAATATACATATTTGCAAAAAAAATAGATTAGCTTTTTTTCTAAAAAGAATTTCTAAACTAGAGTTAGAGCCCCTAAAAAAAATTGATTTTTTACAAAAAATTTAATATGCAAAAAATGGATTTTTAAATTTTTATGCAAAAATAAATAAATAAATCATGCATGCAAAATATATTACACAAATTTGAAATTTGAAAAACTTAGAAATATTTAGATAAGAAATCCTGCACAATGGTTAGAAAAATATATTAAACAAAAAACAAGATTAGACTTTTGGCTCTTCTCTTTTTCTCTTTGAGTGCCTCTAATGGTGTGCTGAAAAATCTGGTAAACCTTCAACAATGTAGCTCACAAAATATTATTAATACCAAGCTCTGATACCATGAAAAGAAATAAAAAAGAGCAATGGAAAGTACTAATAAAAAAAAATTGTTTGAAGGAAAGAGATTACCAAATAAATTGAAGTAGCCAAACCAAGCACCACCAAAGCAAGAGAGACACAAGAATTTGTTAAGGGGAAAAAACAAGAAAAAACCTCAATATTATGAATGGAGGCAAAATGCCTAAAAAATAATACAAAGAGAGAGAGTTTCAGCCTTAGCTTGCCTGCATGAGTCTTGAAGAATGAGAGGAGAGGCACCTCAATAAGTAGAGGTGAGAAAAAGGAGTTATAATGTAACTCCCAACTCAATGAATGCCACCATTCATCTATGTGTGTGCAAAGTGTCACCTCTTAAGGAGGTGGTTGCAAATATTTCTTAATAAAGGAATTAAAAATAAGTCATCCTCACATATGTGTGAGATGAAAAAAAGGACAAAAGACTTGTAGGGATTCTTTGGAATATTCCTACAAGTTAATACATAATTACAATTAAAGAATAACCTTTACCAAGTAAAGATTAATCTTCTAACACTTCTCGTGTGAATTTCTCATTGGATTTATTTGGCCCAAACCTATGGAACCTATTAAGCCTTGTGAGGACTTCTTTTTCAAATCCAACCAAAAAGTTCAAGGCAAAGTGCATAGCAGAATTATCTCTCAACAATATCCCTCAACCCATGATTGATCCTCTTATCATTGATGAAACCATGGTTGAACCAAAAGCCCTTCCAAGTAACCAAGATAAATCCATGACAAATCCTCCACCTATTTCCTATAAGATACCAAGAGATAACTATACAATTCCCATTGTGCCTCCTAAGATCAGACAAGTTTATAAACCCAAAGAGAAAGTGGTTTCCCAACCCTCAATGGTTCCTTTCATTCCTCCCTTGTGTGAAGAAAAGAAACCTATGGTCGATAAACCCACTCCTACACAATTAAACCTTGAAAATCGTCCAAAAAGAAACCAAAATTATAAAGAGCATAGACGTAGATGTCATTCTATTGCTCATACATTAAAATAAGAGCACAAACAAGCAAACCAAGATCAAAATCTAACTCAAACAAAGCATGGCGATTCTCCACCATCGCCACAACAACAACATGAAACCTCTATGGACATTGTCATTAGACCTCCTACTATGATAAATTTAGATGATGATGATGATGAGATTGTTAAGATTGATGGGGAAGTGCATAATGAGTTGAATTTATTGTTTTCCTCTTCCATGAGCTTACATGAGAACAATCATTATGATCCTCCTAACAAGAGTGCATCACCATGTTTTGAACCTAGTGATTGTCCTAGTACGACACTCATTGTTGCCCCTTTGGCTAGTCATCTGCCTTTCGTATATGATGAACAATATTGGGATGTAGACAACTTGCTTTAGGTTGGCTTGCATGTGTCATACTATTTTTATGTCTATTCATGTTCTTTGTATGATTGCATGTGCATAATGTGACCCCTTGTACTATGTTGCTTGGTGTGTCTTTATGTTTGTGAGCCTACTTTGGATGACCCTTGTCACTTTGTTCGTGCAAGGATACAAAGGAAGTGAATCTTTTGTGACATTCTTATATTTGTATCTTCATTCTTCTATCTGCCATAACCATTATCTTTTCATTTGTCTTATGTTTTCCTTTTGGGGATGATGCAAAGTGTTGAGACATTTAGGTCTCCTCCATGTTGACCCAAAATGATTTTTTTTCTTGTCTCTATGTCTCATTATTCCTTTTTGATTGTTGTTCCATGGGTTATTTGGGGAATGATGACAGCTCCAAGCTCTATTATATAATTATAGCAAAGGCATACACTGTCCCCAAATTTGTGGATCCCTTACGTGTTATCTTAGGATTTCATATGGGGGGAAACCTCCTTTCCATGACGTAGCTTCATTTAGAAACATATGTTTGGAGTAGGGATTTCCAAATAAGCTCTCATGTTTTGGCCTTTATCATGTTCTACTTTAAATTAATTTCTCACAACATGGTGTTTAGCAATTTCTTTAAAGTGGGCGACATTATGCCTCTCGCTTGTTGCTTGCTTGATGACATGACCTTTATTCAAAGTGTGGTCTTCTCAATTCATGTGATGTGTCTTCTTCATGGTTACATTGGGATTGATTTGCTTCAAGAGTGTGACATTTCTTGGAATATGACATCCTCTTAGTGGTAATGTTATGACTTGCATTCCCTAAGGTGTGAATATTTTATCTTTTGACTAGTCCTCTTTTGATGGTAATATCAAGTGTGATGTTCCCTAAAGTAAGACCTTTCATGAACTAAGCGAAACTCCTTTGAATATCCTAAACAAAAATCTTGGCCAACAAGTCTAATACAACTTGCTTATTAGTGGTTCCTTTATTTCATGAGTATCTAGCATAATGTAGCTTTCTAGCCTTGTGAAACCTATGACCATCTTGTGTGGCACCTTATCAAAGTTATCAGGGAGTATAACTTTTGGTATGGTTATCGGTGCACACCTAATGTATATCGGATTGAGCCAGACCAGTGTGTGTTTCTCATATTGCCTTGGGGCTCACCTAGTGTATATTGGACTATGCTAGCCCTTGTGAGTGTATTTTTGGACAAACAACCTAGGCATGATCTATACCTTTTGGACAAATAGTCGAAGCTTGATCCACCCCTTTTCCCTCTTTGCATTAGTTTCGACATTGTATGATGTTGTATCTTGTGTTGTTGCATATGTATTCCTCTTTTTTCCTTTGTTGGTTTTCCATGGAATCTTTGATCCTAGGGGCTTCATCATCCTCTTCGATCCTCATCATCTTATATTTCCAACAGTTGTAAAATTAGACCCCTCTTGACTTATTTGTCTACTTTAGTGTGAGTTTGAGTGTGGGCTCATACTCTCACTAAAGTGGGGGCTAAATATAGTGTAGAAAAAAGTACGCCTTTAGATTTTTGCACTCTGCTTACATTCCCTTTAATTAATTGGACTTAATTAAGCTTCTAATGATCTAAATTATGCATTACAAAGCCTTGTCATTCCTATTTTCCGAAAAGGAAACCTATGTTAAAAAAAAATCATCATTAATTTAAACACCTTGGAAATTGTCTCTAGACTTAGGTCCTAAGACCCATTTTCCCAAAGGTGAATGGGCGAATGGGTCCCTTTAAGTGCTAGGACCCAATTTTTAATATGTTTTTGGCAGCCTTTTAATGATTCAAATTTTAGTTTCAAATGTCGGCTTATGGAATCGAATTTTTGAGAAATTAGATAAACACCTATAATATAGTTATTTTATCAATTCAAATTAAGCAAACATAATACAAATTTCATAAGAGAAAAAATTATTGTCAAGAGCATTGAAGAGTAGATTTATCAATCATCTACGACAACAATTAAGATCATATTGTCATGTCAAAGTTCATGTGTGTTCATATCATGTTTTGGAGCTAATATTGTGATGTAGGTTCCAATAATTCAAGCATCAAATCAAGCAATCAATCAAGCCAATTCATTTAAGATCAAGCTCCTTGGAGTGATGTGTTAGACTTCGGTCCTCTAAGGGTAGCCATCAAGGGTTTGGTAAGTTGTGACATAGCTTTTTTCATTCATCAATTCCTTCCATTTACCATTGTTTTATCATCAAGATTTAATAACCAAATCGAGGTTTGAACAAGGCAAGCCCCTATTCACCCAAAAGAAGAAAAAAATTCTCCTCTTTGTATGTGCATGCTTATAGGTGAAGGACTGAAAATAAATCTAAAGAGAAATTTTGCAAAGTTGTCAAAGTTGTCAAATCACAAAAACTCACCTATAGATTTTATTTCTGACTTTCCGATAATCAAACCTGGAGAAATCAGAAGCTTAGATCCAGGATATGAGGACTATAAAAGAAGATTTTGGACCCCTATACAAAGACCCATTCGCCCTAGGGCGAATATGTCCTTCAACGGTGTTCAAAACCCACTTTTGGTGTCAAGTACAAACCACTCTACCCTTCTCAAATCTACTTGTAACTTTTTATTTATGTTTCTACTATCATAATAATTTGCATTTCAAGTGTTAGTCCATGTGATTTAGTTTGTTAATGCATTTAACTTTATCTCCCAAAACAACCAATTAGTAATTTTTTTTCATAAGAAAATAACACCTTCCTAATAGGGTTAACTCACCTCAAGGTTGAAAGTCAATCCTGCCCTTAGGAGATCTCCTTTTCTAATGAAATCAGGGAAAAGGTGTGTTTGAGGTGTCCCCCTCTTTTTCAACCATTCCACTTTTGGGGATCTCTTTCCCCTATGTTTCACAACTATATAATTTATCATTTGAAGTTAGACTTGTTAGAACACACTAATATATTGAGGGGGGCTGAATTAGTATATACCACAATTAATCAAATTCAACTTTATCAATCAAAACTTCTTATTACCTCAAACAGATAAAGTATCAAATTCAATTTAAAAGCAAAAGAACACAACCATAACACTAGATTTACATGGAAAACCCTATAACAAAAAAACCATGGTGAGCAAGCTACTTTGAGCTATTGTTCAAATCTAGCCTCACAAATAAAACAAGATTTACAACAGGTTTTATGGGCTACAACCCAATTTAAGCTACAACTCCTTGAAACACAATTTTATGGCTTCAACCAAAGGAAGTCTACAACTCCCTACAAATTACAACACTTACAAAAGGAGGCTAAAACCTCAATACAACATACTTGAAAAAATTCGTTGATTAAACCACTATAATGGCGTAAATTTGCACCCCTTGCAAATTCCCCATTTACATACCTCCTACCTTAGAAAATAAAGTTCGATAATACAATTCCATGCCCTTCATTTGCTTCTCGTCCACTTGGCAGCTAATTTTTGTGTCGGTGGAGGATATTTTGTCTAGGATACTAGCATGACATGTGGAAGTCTTTGTGGCAAGTTGCCATCCTGACAAGATTCCTGCCTCTAGAATCTACAAAGGCATTACAATTCTCCATTGGCGATGAAGTGTAACGTCCTTTCTCCCTTGACCCACCTCAAACGACTCCTTTTCCTCCAATTTTATCTTCAAATGACTCTATCTTTCATTCCTTCACACTTCTTAATCATTCACACACTTGGGACTACTCTCTTCACTCTTTTCTCACAACATTCTCAAGCTCAACCACCTCCATTGAAGCTGCAAGTTGATACTTTGCTAGTTTTTTCTCTTCATTCTTGTAGCAACGTTAGCTTTTGAAGGCTTGAGAGATCACTCCTCCCGTTTGCCTTGAGTTCACACGGTTGAAGGTGATATTAATCCATCTTTCATTCACTACTGCATTATCGTATTGTTTTCGTAGCATATTGTCGTTTAGCATAGTGCTTAGTACTCTTGGTGTAATTAATTATTTAATTACACTTGCATAAGTTTACTTAGGTAATATTTTAATTCCTAGGCTATTATTGTCATCCTTATCTTGTTGAGCTATCTTGTTGCTCAAGATAAGATTAGGGTTATGCATACATTGCTTTTATAAAGCAAATCATCTCATTTAATTTATGATTTCCTGAATAATATTATTTACACATCTTCATGCAAAAAGGCAAGACGTGCACAACCCTAAACCTAACTTGAGAAAAAAGATAGCTCAACTAGATAAAGATTACTAAATGCAACCTAGGAAATAAAATATTACCTAAGTAAACTTATGAAAAGTGTAATAATTAATTAATTACACTAACACCCCCCCATAAGTGCAACTTAGGGAGAAGCAAATTATTATGCATATGATGCAAAGATGCAAAGGATGGGTCCCAACAACAAAGGTCTGATCAGGTACCCATGTACAAATGCAAGAATGAGAAAGAGAAAACCCAGTGGGACAAAACCCCCCCTTAATGAGATGACCTGCTGCAAAGAAGCACTGGAAGAACACTGTGGAGTAACACTAGAACCAGAATATGGAAAGCAAGGAAAGATACTTATGTTTACAAGAAACCATAGCGAAATCATAATAATGCAACAACAAACCCAATGCCACGGAACATTGGAAAACTCACAAACTGGAACAACCCTGGAATCCATAAAGCAATAGTAGATAAAATGATGCCCCCCATAAGAGGGAATGATATGATGAAAGAATCTAGAAGCCATGTATCTCGATGCCGATGCCAAACTATGACTAAAATTGATCCATAGGAGCAAGTACCATGAAGATGTGACCCAATGTGGATCAATAACCATAGGTTCTCAATCTGAAGTGTGAACCGATGTGAATCTGATATGTGTCAAGCTATAAGCAAGATGTGGCCAAAAGAAACTACAGAAACCAAATACAACCCATGCGAGTTGTCATCAAAAATCCAGATAAAGATCAAAGTGAAACTACACTCTAATCAGATTATTATGTAAGAAACCCCCCTAATGGAACTTTATATCAATTCATTTATTACAATACACAATGATTGCAAAAGGAGAGAATGCAAAACATGCATAAACGAGAGAGAGAAAGTAAACCTAGTGCAAGAAAACAAGAATGAGTGCATGCACAAACCAAAGTTCACAACTGCCTCCCTAATAAAAATGGACCTCAGATCTGTGTAGAGGATTGAACCAGCTTTCCAGGATAGATATCCAGCCCCTCCCGAGTCCTTAGCTCCCTGCACCGGTCACATTGGTGACTAGGGGCCATGCCCAACACCCCAACCGACAGACTTTTTTTGCAGACTGTGGTCACATGGGTGACCTGCCGCTAGCCCCTGACCTACCGCTAGCCCATGAGGGCTTATTTTTTGCACTTGTTTAGTGCTGGAAGTGCCCTTTTACAGCTATTTTTTTCTTTTTGGCGTAACTTTTGCAAACAGAGGCCTTTTTTCGAAAATGAGATATCGTCGAAAATATGGTTCGATGAATTTCACAATGGTGGAGGTTTGATTTTTTGGTTTTGCTTTTTTGATGCTTTTTTAGGCCTCTGAAGTCAAATGTTGTTGTTTTCACTCCAAGAGACATATCTTTTGACTCGCTTATCCATTTTTCATGATTCTCACAGTGTTGGAAAGCTGGTTAAGTCCTCTACACAAATCTATGGTCCATTTTTATCAGGGAGGTAGTTGTGAACTTTGGTTTGTGCATGCACTCATTCTTGTTTTCTTACACTAGGTTTACCTTTTTCTCTCTCGTTTATGCATGTTTTGCATTCTCTCCTTTTGAAATCATTGGTATTGTAATAAATGAACTAATATAAAGTTCCATCAGGGGGTTTTCTTGCATAATAATTTGATTAGAGTGTAGTTTCACTTTGATCTCATCTTGTTATTGATGACAACTCGCATGGGTTGTATCTGGTTTCTTAGTTTCTTTTGGCCACATATTTCTTATAGCTTGACACATATTGGATTCACATCGGTTCACACTTTAGATTGGGAGCCTATGGTTATTGATCTGCATTGGTTTAGATCCATCTCAATTTGAGGGCCATGTTGTTATGGTTAATGTTCCATAATCTTTATGGTACTTGTTCCCATGGAAGATTTTTAGTCTCAGTTTGGCATCGACATTGAGATACAAGGCTTCCAGATTTTTTCATCATATCATTCCCTCTTATGGGGGGCATTTTTTTCATCTAATATTGCTTCACATATTCAAGCGTTGTTCTAGTTTGTGAGTTTTCCAGTGTTCTGTGGCATCAAGTCTATTGTCGCATTATTATGATTTCGCCTGAGTCCTTCAGTGACTCTCATTTGGTTTCTTGCAAATAGAAGTATCTTTCCTTGCTTGTCGCATTTTAGTTCCATTGTTACTCCGCAGTGTTCTTCTAGTGCTTCTTTGCAATAAGTCATCTCATTGTAGGGGGGTTTTGTCCCACTGGGTTTTCCTTCTCTACCTCATTATTGCATTTGTACATGGGTACCTAATTAGGCCTTGTTGTCAAGACCCATTCATGCTTTCTTGCATTCATCCTAGCATTTAGGTGCATACTTTTTTAGTCTCCCTAAGTTGCACTTATGGGGGGGTGTTGGTGTAATTAATTATTTAATTACACTTGTATAAGTTTATTTAGGTAATATTTTAATTCCTAGGTTATTATTGTCAACCTTATCTTGTTGAGCTATCTTGTTGCTCGAGATAAGATTAGGGTTATGCATACATTGCTTTTATAAAGCAAATCATCTCATGTAATTTATGATTCCCTGAATAATTTTATTTTCACATCTTCATGCAAAGCTTTTTCTTTTTCTATTTTTCTCTTCTATGCAAGGATTTTCTAGTTTGCATGTCTAATCTTAGTTTCTAACAAGTACTTTCATTTCAATACCTTTCTTTATCGCATTTCTCCTATCGTTGCTATATTGTGTTGATGTTATTAGTAGCATCGGGTTGCTCCTTCCAGCGATCTCCTTTACTACATATGTGATAATTTAAATTATAGCCTATGGCTATATAATTTATTGTGACATCGATTCACTCAAGAGGCACAATTTATTAAGTTGCATTTGTTTTTTAAGGCCGATATGATGATTAATGAAGGGTTGTGATTTCTTAAAGAAGCACAAGTTTTTATGTGGCCGACTTGTTTCCCATTGGATGCATCTTCATGAAGAGGTGTGTTCCTCTTTGATGGTCAACTTAAATTGAAGGGTGACAACCTTCCATATTGTATATATATTAGATGATTGTCTCTTTGTTTATCATCCATTACATTGTTCCTTCATTGGTGCGAATAAGAGGAAGGAGTAGATTAGTTTGTTACAGAAGGTTGAGTTCATCATTATTATATTGTTATGTGAGCATCAATTTATGGTGCATTCTCTTGGCCTCATTATCGACCTCTATTGTAAAGGAGTTTCTCTTTGTGATTCAATATATAAGTGATATTTTGTTGTTGGGTTTTTCTCCCTCAGGTGGAGGGTTTTCCCAAGGTATACTTTGTGTTTGTGTATATGTTTTGAATTAAATTTTTTGCTTATCTAATCTTATCATACAAAAACAACATATTGGTTGTTTGTGGAGGTGGAAACACCAAAGCGGGGGACTAACTGCGGTAGTCCTCTATACACAACCCCAACATTTTCTTTCTCTTGTGTGTGTAGGTTGCTTGTTGAGTGAAGACCTTGAAGATATCAACTTGTGGGTAGGAAGGTGCGCTTTCCTCACCCTCTTTTGTCAATTCATAGATTATATCAAGTTAAAGTATTCTTCTTGTTATTATATTATTTAGTTTCCTTCTATTTTTTTTATTGCATTAAACCATATTTGTTAGGTCATTTACGCTCTTTGTCTATACAAATTCCAGTGCCCCCACTGAGATGCCATCATGTCGCACTGTTTTCTGTGTCTCACACTAGAGTCCTTTAGCAGTGAGCACCTAAGTTACAATCTAGACTCCAAAAACTTGCTCACCTAACATCCTAAAACATCTGGTCTTGTTAAAGGACAACAATAACCTAGTTTCTCTTCCTTTCAACCTTAAAACCTTAAACTCTCACAAAAAAATTCACTTAGCTTGAGGTAGATTAGGGTAGCCTATTGTTCTAGACCCTCTTGTGACCTGAGGTCCTAAGTAGTCAGTCCCTCTCCTCTACATTTTGGTGAACCCAACATGAACCTTGTAATATCTATCTCTTTGTGTTGAGATTCCTTCTCTCACGTCTTGCATAGGTTGTAGGCTTGTGTGTTGTGACACTTTATGAGCTTTACAACTCAGTCTACAAATTTCAAATACGTTGTTAGGAGTGTACAACAATGACACTTAGAAATGGATTTCTCAAGGGTCACTATGACTCTCGCTTCCCACGAGATAGTATTGGCGATAGAGATGAGTTTCTTCGATGAAACCACTTGTGTCCCTACTCCTCTTGTTTCTCCCATAGCTCCACCTTTGGACGAGGATGAAGCTATCACTATTCCTATGGAGCACCTCTTGGATTTAGATAGGAGGCTTCTAGATCTCGGGAACCATTTAGGAAAATATCAAATTATAGCTAGGGTCACTAGAGTTTAATGGAATTAGATATATGCTAGATATGGATCAAACAGGCATAGGGTTCCTCCATGGCCTTACCGACTTAACGGAAGCATATGTCCCTTCTTACAACCCTAGGTCAAGTATTACCCGAGGTCATGTGCTCAAATCCTATGAAAGAAATATTGGTGTCTCAATGTCTACGACATCAGTATGCATGGTTGAAATAAGCCCTTCTATCAACATTTCTGCTCTTGCTCCACCAACTACTATCAAAGCGAGCAAAATACCTCTAGGATTCAATGTCCTTCCTCTTTAGGGAAATGTTGGCTTTGGTGGTGGGATTTCCAATGGAATGGGGGCTGGTTGTTTTGGTATATCTGGTGGTTTTGGTGGATCTAGTGGTGGCTACGGTGGTGGGTGCTCCGGAAGTGGCTATGGCGGTGGTCTCAGTGGTGGTTCTGGTGGTGGCTCCACTGGTCCTATTTCTTCATCTGACCCTATTTTGAATGCATTATTAAAAAAATATGGGTCAAATGCAGAGCCAACTGGTGAGTCTATCCCAAGCCTCTGCCCAGTCAATCTTTCAACCTTTCTTTTGACATAGTCCTTTGGCGGTGGTGATTCTAAACACACCCATCCCTCAAGGGATGGAAATTCCTAAATTTAAAAAATACAGTGGTAAAGGAGACCCCCAAACACACGTGTCAGCCTTCAACGTGATGTGTACAAACTTCTTTCACCATAATTCCTTGATGGCCAAATTATTTCCTTGATCTCTCAAGGACACAACACTAGAGTGGTATTGTTCCTTGTGGCTTGTTAATCATTTTCTCTGGCAGTTCAAGGCTAACATTGGGCTGAAGATAGCCTTTTCGAACCTCATTCAATGTAAGAAGGGAGAGCACAAGAAGATTACTGATTTCATTGCTCAATATCAAGTACTCCTTTTTGCAAATTTCTTACCCACTACCCGACTCAGATGTACATAAGGTGTTCATTAGAAACCTACAGAGACCTTGGTAGGAGAAGTTTTCCTTAATGAAGTATCCTTCTTTCATGCATTTGTGGGGGGCGTTGCAAGAATATCAGTAGAAGGTTGTTCAGTTTGGGGGATCTTCCCCGCATTCCCATCCAAAAGGAAGGTCTATTGTATCGATTTTAGGAGAAGGAAAATTTGTTGCGAATGTACTCGTTGCATCTAATGAGAAGGGCCTCAAACGCAACATACAGTTCACAAATTTGTATGAATCTTACTCATCTATTTTGAAGAAACTATTAAAAGATAAGGTTATAACCTTGGAAGATCCCCAACCTCTTAGAGAGCCTTACCCTGACTAGTACGATGGAAATGTGTTCTATCAATGTCATCACGCCCACAAACATGATATTGAACATTGTATGCGCCTACATCATGAGATACAGGATTACATCGATGATGGTACCATTCACCTTGATGATAAGAAGCAGAATACAAACAAGTCTATGGCTAAGGAAAATAGTGAATTGCAGATTTATACAAACCCATTTTCGTCTCACTTTGCAAATATGATCATTGACCCTTTTGGTGCCTCTCTCAAGGCCTTGGAGTATATAAATATGGTTTCATTTACTCGCATTCCTCCCCCTCAACCTATAACTAGTTCACCAGATATAACTTTTACATCACAGGATTTTCCCATGAATAAGAAAGCTTCCCCTCTATATATTCCTACTCATGTCAATGGAAACATTGTGACAAGAGGCCTTATTGATTTCACGAGTTGCGTGAACGTTATTATGGAGGAGACTCTTCTGTTGAACTCTCTACAAAGGGAGGAATATGAAAAAATGAAAACCACCATACATACCCATGATGGTCTCTATCTTACTCCTTATGGTTTTATAACTCTTTTCGTCCTAGTGGAACCTAGGGCTGTGAATTCTATCTTTGACATCATTCTGGAATCTAACTTGTTGAGAGTGAAGCTAGGCATTCCTTGGCTAGTTTCCATTATTGAAGTCACTTTTTATTCATAAGTGCCTAAAATTCTCTCTCAAAGGTGCAGTGCATGTTGTGCGCAACACCAAATATCAGACAATCATATCACATGGGGTATATTCGCTAGATCATTTTTGGCCCACCCCGGTAGGTCTGCTCCCCCCAAGAATGAACCTGCTTTATCAAAATTATGTTAAGTATAAGACTAGGGGCAAGGAATAGCTGAGAATGACCTACTCAATCATGCAACAACAAGATCCCTCTTCTTCCTCTTAAAAGGGGAAGGGAAAGTATGCTCCCATTCACGAGCCTTTTTCTTCCTTTGTAGTTCCACCTACTTCCAACTCTCGCCCTATTGCAGCGCCTTCGGCTTCTACCGCCATGCATCTCATGGGAATTCTAATGGTGGCCACTTGGTGAAAGGCCATGCGTCAGGTGTTTAACCTTCCTGTCTTGCCCACAGTGGCTCAACAGTCGTATATGGTAAGGGGAAGGGTCCCTGCGGAGTCGCCTCTACGTCTCAACCTTTGTGGCCTCCTATTGCTCCTGCCCCTATGGTAGCGAATGGGAAGAGGCTAGCCGCTGACGTTTTTGAGTATGCTTCTCCACCGGTTGTTGCATCCATTCTTATATCTCTTCCTTTTGTTTCTATCCAAGAGTCACTCCCTCCACTGACAACGGCTATGATGGACACTTTGATGACATAACAAGAGCCTTCTGCTCCTCCTCAAGCTATAGATTCTAGCCTTGAATCCAAATAAACTGCCTTGCACGTGAGCATAAACATCATAGGAAGGCTCTAGCCGCTGAGCAGGATGCTTTACAGGAGGAAGGGGATCTAACAACTCCTATTTTAGTGTCTCCTACTATTCCATCCTCTTCCACACCTTCTGCTTCGGTTCCCATTGCCTTGATCTTGCTTCTGGCTCACTTTGTGAGTGTGGATGACCCTCACCCTAAAAGGGTGCAAGTGTTCATTGCTCCCTCAGTTGAGCCTCCTCTCTTGATTTCCCTCTCAGACATCCTGCCTTTTCCTAAGCTTGTGGATATATCGAATACCTCGATGGTGTTTGTTGTGGTTTTCTCCTCTTCTTCCTCTCCTTCCACTTCTTTTGTGGGGATCCTGCATCACCTAATGAAGTGCAAGTTGGAGGACAATCCTACTTCTAATGGAGGTCGGAAGAAAGGATTGATTTTTTCAAAAGTTAGTTTTATTATGTCTTGCACCATCCTAGTGACAAATGTTGCTCCAACGTCCCTCGAGTCTTTCGATGAGGTCAGTAGTGGATCTCAGGCACCTCCTTCATTGCCCGCTCAGTTGACATGTGGTACTCCCATCAAGTGCATGTTCAACTTAGTGGATGATGTCTCAACTTTGTCGGTGATTTTTGCAAAATCAATGATGTTCACCTCACAAGAGTTGAGTGAAGAAGACCTCAAGGGGTCCTCTTCCTTAGCTCTTATCACATCAGAGTCGAAGGGTGCTCCCCTTGCTATCCCAACCTTGCAGGCTCGTCTTCCCTCCCCTTATAATGATCTAGATTGGGATAACAATGACTTCTTGGTTGATGAGGACTAGGAGGGAACCTCTTCTTTATCTGTAGATTAGATTTGTGTGTGTGTTTTGTTTCCCCCGTGCTTATTTTATGTGTTCCTGGAGAACCGAATCACCCTTTTAGGTGCTTGGATACATGATTTTTGTGTGTTGTAATCTTCTTCTATTTGTTACATCATTCTTCTCTTTGTTGTGCTTTGATTTTCAACAAGGTTGAAAGTCAAGCCTACCCTTGGGAGATCTCCTTTTCTAATGAAATTAAGGAAAAGGTGTGTTTGAGGTGTCGGGACCTATTTTTCAACCATTCCACTTTTGGGGATCTCTTTCCCCGATGTTTCACAACTATATAATTTTTCATTTGAAGTTTTACTTGTTAGAAATGTTACCTAATTTTCACCCGCAGGCTCAATCAGGCAGGATAATCACGTGATAGATCTTTGAGAGGCTAAATGGAACATTCGCAACAAGGGAAAAAATTCTACATCTGGTGCTAGGTCATAGGGAACTTAGTTTGGAAGCCAACCTTGTTCAAGTTCGGCATGAAAATCCTCCAAGGAGAAAGTCGGCAAGAACCTCCAAATGTCTTGTCGACTAGCAGTGGTTTCATAAAGTCTGAATGCTTCATATTAGGGATCCTATCGTCATGAAATTATCTGGGTCTCCCTGACCCATAGTGCATTTGTTTAAATATTTGTCTATATTGCCTATCGGCAAGACCCCAGGAATGTCACAATGAGTGGAATTCACCTACAGGTTGCCTATCGGCAAGACATCGATCATTGTCTCGACAAAAAAAGAATATGCACTTCGGCGGAGGTTTTTCCTTTGGGGTAGAGTCTCGGCGACTTCTTAATGTCTCACCGAAGGACACCTTCAGCGTATGTAATCGGGAATCACTGTAGGGTCTCGCCGAAGTCAAAAGGTATCCCTGACTCTAATGGCTCATGGTGTAGGAGATTGAATTCCCTAAGATGTCTCGGCGATAAAGAAAGTCATGTTGATTGAATAAACCCTCGCCAAAGCAAAGCGCCTTCTTCATGATGTCTCCTCGACTACTTTTGGTCTCGCCAACAACAAAAAAATACATCGTCGAGAAAGTTTGACATTAGCATGAGGTCTTGCCAATATAAGGATGTCTCCCTGACTTAGGGGAAAGTAAACTCATCGCCAAAAGATAAGGATCCCGGTGAGAGGTCTGGGCGACAGTCCAATGTCTCGCCGACAACAAAGGGTCTCGCCAAGAGTTGAAGCCATCGCCATGAGGTCCCGGTGACCAAGTAATGTCCTGCCCGCCCAAGGAAGTTAAATCGGTGTAATGTCTCACCGATGGCGGGTGTCTTACTGAATGAAGAGGAGCTTGGGGAGATATCAAAATGAATTTAGAGAATGAAGAGGAGGTCGATGGAAGGCCTCATTGACTGAGCAAGCTTTGGCCGAAGTGGAATTGGAGCTCGCCAAGAGGTTGAAGGCTTCGCTATGAAGTCTTGTCGACCCAACATGGTCTTTCCAAGGTGAATTAGCGGGGTTAAGGAAAGCAGCCCAACATGACATCTCACTAACCTAATAAGTCTCTTCGATAGAATGGGGAGTTCGTCATGATGTCTTAGTGAATGAAAATGTGTCTGGCCGATGTTTTCAGTGATATCGGTATGCCTTTTCGAGCTCAATAAGAACTCTCATCGATAGTGTCATGTTATGTCGATAGCTTCAGAGGAGCATAATTGCATCAGTGAGACACTTCCAGTGTCTCGCCGAGATGCGATTCTGACTGAATGAGCTTTTGACCACCGAAGAATCTACGTGGAGTATACCCGACCAATTAGAGAGATCTAAAAGCGAGCCACGGCAGTTTGACCAGGATGAAGAACATCAACGGAATGAAAAGCAACGTGTATCTATTATGAGCTCAGGAGCATTCAAAGCGCTCAGCCAAGGAGGTTCAAGGAGGACGCGAGGATCAAAAATGAATGTAGTAGTTGCAAAAGATCTGAAGGCTTCTCCGGGGAATGACTCTTCACCGACATGGACACACAAGGTGCAGCATTAAATTTAATCAAAATATCTAAGGAGAGATCTATCCCAAGGACTGATATTTTGTAAGCCCTAAGGGGCCGATCTTTTTGTATATAAGGCATTTTTGCCTTTGTGTAAGTAGTTTGGATAATGCATTAAAGGGAGTTAGTGATTTTTATCAATCCTTTCTCGACTAAATGTATGTTTTGTAACTCAACTGGAATATGGAATACAACACAAAGTTTACCTTGGAAGCTAGTGTTCATGTTTGTACTACTCTCATTTTTGTATTTCTCTTTTGATTATGCAAGTCTTTAACTGTGTTTTATAAGTCTACATTCATACCTTAAAGCCGTGAAATTTATCTTTCCTTCCTAAGATGTGTATGTAAATCGAGCCTGTTAAGATTGATGCATAAGTCTAAAAGAAGTTGTGTTGATTATGTGAAACGGTTAAAGTTAAGTTTCCCAATGTATGTTCATCTTGTTTTCAATTCATAATTCCTCATCAATTCGGTGTATCACCATAGTTTAGCTTCACTTGTATGCATTCCTTCTCATTTTACCCTTATAGAACTAATAGTTTAGGTGATACCCAAAGGAAGTCAGCCTTCTTTGGAGGTTCATTTCAGATTCAAGTGACCCATAGCCTTGAAATGATCCCATGTTTCTCCAGAAAGCTCAGTTTCATCACTGTGCGTAGGGTGCATTTCTAAGAGACAACAGTTTCTGGCATGCCTGGTGGGACTATTTCCACGTAATATTGTTGGTTTGGCATGCAACCAATAGGTTTCATACTTTACAGAAGTCATTTTGGCATACTTGGCGACTTCGTAAAGAGGAAGAACTCTAGAATCAGCACCTTCTACAGTTTATGAGAAGAGTGCAGACAAGGAGCAGCTCAGGTCCTTTCGAATATCTGCAGCTGTCACCACCAAGAAGACAAGGCAAAACAACAGAAAGGCAAGGAATAACAATTATCTATTCTAAAAGAACTCAATCCACTCCTCCATCTGTGGGATCACACATTGATGTCTCGTCTTTGGTTTCATCTAGAGTACCAATAAACCCACCTCAGCCACCTCCAATCGCCGCTCCAAGGAATCAACCCTTTGTTAAATTTAATGGAGGAAGCCCCTTGAATTTGGCACAACACAATGATATTCCCATGGCAGCCTTGAAGAGTCTACCAGCTTTCACGGGAGAAGATCAAACTACCCCAATTGAACACATGCGAGATGTGGCTTCATTATGCGGAGTCCATTATATAACCCAAGAGGATGTTGTAGTGAGATTGCTAGCTGCTTCGTTGAAAGGAAGAGTTGTGCGATGGTATAAGAGCCTATCAGTTAGTTCAATTGCAACATGGGACAAATTTGGAGACAAGTTGCATAAATAATTTCAGGACAAGTCTAATAACTTGTCTTTATTGGAACAACTGACTACAATTAAGAGGGCTCCACAAGAGCAGATGAATGATTTCAATTTCAGATTTCAAAGAACTTGGGATAGAATCCCTGCAATGGTGAGGCCACCTCCAGAATATGCATTTTTGTACTTTTTGAGGGCTCTTAACATCGATATAGTTGTTATGATATAATCAATGGGAGGGGTTTCTCTACCATATGCTTTTGAAATAGCAATCAAAGCTGAAAATAGCCTAATACAGGCTAGTAAACTAGCTCCTAGGCCACCAATGCCTATATTTCTAGAGATTCATGCAAATATTCCTTTACATATACCTCCTTTTACACCTCTGCCAGCCATACCAACATTGCTAGATGTTGTTCCAGCTATTGATAAACAAGAAAGTGTTGCTTCAGGCTCATCACAGGAGTGACAAGAGATCAAAAGTCTTTTATAGACTTTTGGTAACAAGTTGGTGAACTTGGAAAAACAACAGTCCTATTCTAGGCCTTATCAGTGAATCAGGCCTCAAGTCAGCCTTTTCAAGGTCAACAACAACAATTCTAGGGGAATAGATAGCAGTATCAAGGTAATTACCAAGGCTCAAGACAAAAAGTTGCCACAAGGCCTTTTTAGGCCTACAATCCAGCTCCAGTTAGTGTTGTCAAAGAGCTTGTTCCTGTTCAAAACAATTTGGCTGCGGATTATGAATGGTGTTATCCGTGTAATCAGCCACATAATCAAGTTGCATGCTCTAATGGTGTGATCAACCAAGCTCTTATGGTGCAAAATGTTGTAGGTGCACAAGATATGCCTAAGGAGGGGTATCCACAACAACATGATCAGCCTAGAGATGATTCAACTCTCCTGAATTGGCAGAGAGAAGAATTTTGTGGAGTAAACCAGGATGACACATCTATTGCTGCTAATACCAGAGCCAAGAAGAGGGCCTTCGAGATTGAATAAGCAACAAATAAAGATAAGGGAGTTGTTGGTCCATCAAATCAGCAAGTACCACACACTTTGTAGCAAGGTTGTGACACTAGTAAGGAGCAGCCTTTACATGCTTCATCCACAAGTCAAGTGCAACCTGACCATACTGTTGTAAAGATGCAACCAAAGGTAAATATATCTACACCTTTCAACATTGTTGAAAGTATGAAAAAAATGAATGTTTCAATTTCATTGTGGGATTCTTTAGCAATCCATGGTCAAAAGAATTTTTTACAGTCAGCCTTATCAAATCCAATTAGTTTGAATTTTCCAAATGAAGTCTCTTTAGGCCAAACAAAATCAGTTTTAACCAATGCACCTTTGGATAGTACCACACAACAAAGTAATGGTGTCAAGCCTCCTCCTTTCTATGTTTCCTTAATAGTGGGGAATAAATTGGTACACAATTGCATGGTTGATAGTGGGGCTAGCAGTTCGGTAATGCCAAAAAAGATTGCAGACCAGCTAGGTTTACAATACCAGCCATTAGAAAAGGGAGTACTTCAATTGGATGGGACAGTAGTAAACATTATAGGTATTATTAAAAATCTAAATATCACACTACATGCCTGTCCCAATTTTTCAATCCCGCAAGATGTGTTTGTCATAGATTTGCCTCCTTTTTTTGCTTTATGCTTGTCTAGAGACTTCATATCTAAAATTAGAGGGTATTTATCTTCAGATTGGTCCCATATGCTTTTTAGGACCAGGTATGGTACCAAGGTAACTATAACTTCTGAGTCCCTTGCTAAGGATCACATCGAACCTTATGTGCCATCTGCTATAAACATTAATTCTATTATTTTAGAGGATACTGAACTTGTTGCAGCATAAGAGTTACAAGTTGTGAGCATACCTGAGGTACTCCTGAATGAATGGGAAACTGAGAATGTGGTTGATAGTCCAAATGAGCTTATTCAAGATGTTAGTCTAGGCAATTATGTATTGCATGAAGCTGGGATAGAAATGCTAAATCTCGAGAGAAGTACAGAAAGTCAGTTTGAGCAGCAGAATGAATTATGGGAGATGTATTTTGATGGTTCAAGAAGCAAAAATAGCGTTGGAGGAGGTGCAATGCTTGTATCTCCACAGGGTGATAAGTATTTTTCTGCTTTCTGTTTTGCTTTCACATGCTCTAATAACTCTGTTGAGTATGAGGGCCTTGTTCAAGGTCTTGAGTGGGCAAGGAAGAGAGGAATAACCCGCTTGAAATTATATGGGGATAGTGAATTGATTGTCAGTCAAATAAGAGGCCTGACTGTTGCTAAAAATGACACAGTAAAGTTTTATAGAAACAGAGTGTGGAATATGACTGAGGGATTCGATGCCTTTAACTTGGTATCTATCCCAAGGAACCAGAACAAGCATGTTAATAGGATTGCAGCTGTTGGAGCATAGTTTGATATTCTAGGATATATTAGAAAAGAGAAAGTACAACAATATGTAAAGTTTGTAGTTAGGCCATCAATTCCTGATAACAACATTCATTGGCAAGTTTTTGAAAATGGCGAATAGATTCTTTCTTTTTTGCTTGAAGATCAGTTCTCCATGGTTAATCAAGCAAAACTCAAGCAACAGTATGATGATCAGGTCATACAGCTGAAGACAAACAAGCTTCCCAAAGGGTTGGTTGCCTTAGAATCCATGTTCAATTCTGATGACCAGCTTAAGAAGAATAAAGTCAGCATCCAAGTGAAAGAAGATCATTATGAGGAAGTTGAAATCTTTAAAGGTAAGCTTCTCAAATTGGGAAAAATCTATTTAGCTAAAGATAAGAAATCTTTCATTGTTTTATGCCAAGAGTATCATGATGTCTTTGCTTGGGAGTACTCATATTTGAAAGGGTTTGATCCCCATATTGCTCAGCACACAATTGAGTTAGAACCTAATGCTAAGCCAGTAAGGCAAAAACAAAGGCCCTTGAATCCTAAGCTTGAGCCCTTAATGATTAAAGAGCTAACCAAATTGGTTGAGGGGGGTATCGTCTTTCCTATTAAACACACTTCATGGGTTTCTAACCTTGTGTCGGTTAGGAAGAAAAGTGGTGAAATAAGACTTTGTGTAGAATTTAGGGATCTTAACCGATCATCTTTGAAAGACCACTACCCATTGCCCTCCATGGAACAAATCTTACAATTAGTTGCTAGTTCTAAAAGATTTTCCTTGTTGGAAGGTTTTTCGAGCTATAATCAAGTGTTGGTTAAAGAGGAGGATCAGTTCAAAACTGCTTTTACAACAAAATGGGGCATTATGGCCTACAAAAGGATTCCTTTTGGTTTATCCAATGTTGGTGCCACATTTCAGAGGGCCATGGACATGGCGTTTCAAAGTCTAATCAACAAGATTATGTTGATTTATTTAGATGACATAACAGTGTATTCAAAAATTGCAGAAGAACATTTGTCACATTTTAAGCAAGTTTTTGAAAAATGTAGGGAGTTTGGGATATCCCTTAATCCTACGAAAAGTATTTTTGTAGTTCATGAAGGTATATTGTTAGGCCATATAGTATCAAAGGATGGAGTTACCATTGATCCAAAAAGAGTCAAAGCTATACTTGAACTTCCATTGCCCAATCACAAGAAAGGATTGCAGAGATTTTTAGGGAGAATCAACTTTCTAAGAAGATTTATCCCTAATGTTGCAAATTTGCTACAGCCCTTGACTGCCATGCTCAAAAAGAGCACGGTTTTCAGTTGGAAAAAGGAGGCAAGGCATAGTTTTGAAGAAATCAAGGAGGCTTTAGCGTCTTCCCCGACATTGGTAAATCCATATTTCTCTAAAGATTTCTTTTTGTATGCTTTTGGTAGTAGTAGTTCAATCTCTACCATGTTGGTTCAGAAAAATAGTGATAACTTAGAATAGCCCATAGCTTTCTTTAGCCAAGTTCTTGTTGATTATGAAGAGAGGTATACTTTTGTTGAGAAACATGTCCTCGTTGTGATTAGAAGCCTAAAGAAGTTTAAACCTCTAGTGTCAAACAATAAGATTCATATTCTAGTGGCACACTCAAGTGTGAAGGAATTTCTATTGAACAAAGATCTGAATGAAAAAAGAGCAGGGTGGGTCACTAAGGTCACGGAATATGATGTGGATATCAAGATTACCAAACTGGTTAGAGGTAAAGGCCTTTGTGAACAGCTTGCTACAGGGTCAATCAATGAAAATGAATTAGAAAAGGATGCTATTTTTGCTAATACAAATGAGTCTTAGGTTTCTCAAGATGATGTACGTGTGGGAACAATTAATTGGGTTCAAGACATGACCCAATTTTTACAAACTGGTGAGTGTCCATTAGGTTTGAACAGAGCCAAAAGAAGATACTTTAAACTGCAGTCCATACCATATGTGCTGGTAAATAATGTTCTTTTTAAAAGGAATCTAAATGGTGTTCTGTTAAGATGTATTCACAGTGATCAAATTGAAAAGGTACTTCATGAGTTCCATGATGGTGTTGCAGGGGGCCATTTTGCTCTAAGAACAACTACTTGGAAAATCATGAGAGTTGGTTACTACCGGCCCATCTTATTTAAGGATGCATATGCTTCGTCAAGAAAGTGTATCAAATGTGCCTTGTTTGCAGGAAAAGAAAAACTGCCCGCTATGCTTCTGCATCCAACTCAAGTGGAGCAACCCTTCATGAGATGGGGCATCGACTTTATTGGGTTGATTAATCCACCATCCAGTACTGGTCACAAGTGGGTGCTCACTACCATAGACTATTTCACATGATGGACATAAGAAATGGCTTTGAAAGAAGCAAAAGAGGCTTCAGTTTTGAGCTTTTATGAGGATATAGTCACTAGATTTGGACTTCCTAACTTTATCATATCTGATAATTCTCTTGCATTTGTGGGATTAAGATTAATTGATTGGGCTGTTAAGTAGGCAATTCATTTGAATACATCCTCAAATTATTACTCTCAGGGTAATAGTTTAGCTGAAAGCACAAATAAGAATCTCATCAGGATTATCAAAATAACAATTGAGGATAATCAAAGAACCTGGCACATTAGATTAAAGTATGCACTTTGGGTAGACACAGTGACTCCTAAGAGGTCTATTGGTAATTCACCATACATGTTAGTTTATGGCAAGGAGGCCAAGTTACCTCTATCCATAGAGCTTCTAGCTCTTGAAATTGTTCACCATTTGGAGATGTTTGAGGAATAGGTTCCAATGTCTGTAAGGTATATAAAGCTCATGGAGCTTGAAGAATCAAGGGACAAAGCAATGAAGCTTTTGGAGTATCATTAGCTCCAAACAAAGAAGACATTTGACAAGAAGGCTACAGAAAAAAAATTCAAGGTGGGGGATCTCATGCTAAAATGGGATGTTTTAAAAAGTAGGCTAGGCCATCACACCAGGTTTGACAACTTGTGGACAAGCCCATTCATTATCAGAGACTGTAAGGAGCACAATGCTTATCAACTGGCCACGATAGAAGGTGAAGTACTTCCTATCCCAGTCAACGGGATACACCTTAAGCCTTGTTTTCAAGTCTGATAAATTCCTCTATTGTACATATTAGGTTAGGTTTTATGTTTTCCATAAGTGTTGTTCTAGCACAGTAAATATTTCTTTTTTTGTTTCTCCTGTTTCTTGAGGTTTGGACAATCTGTTATGACCTATAAGTTACAGACACGTTTGAGCTATGTGCAAAGTTGATGTTTAATTTTTCTGAGCTTCCTAACGAATCCATGCCTAATGTACAAGTTTTGGCTACTGGTTTTCCATGTTTAGCAGGCAAACATTCAACAAAAGGTCGCCAGAAATGTTACCTAATTTTCACCCGCAGGCTCAATCAGGTAGGATAATCATGTGATAGATCTTTGAGAAGCTAAATGGAACATTCGCAACAAGGGAAAAAATTCTACATCTGGTGCTAGGTCACAAGGAACTCAGTTTGGAAGCCATCCTTGTTCAAGTTCGACATGAAAATCCTCTAAGGAGAAAGTCGGCAAGACCCTCTAGATGTCTTGCCAACTAGCAGTGGTTTCATAAAGTCTAAATGCTTCATATTAGGGATCCTATCAGCATGAAATTATCTGGGTCTCCCCGACCCATAGTGCATTTGGTTAAATATTCATCTGTGTTGCCTATCGGAAGGACCCCAGGAATGTCAGGACGAGTGGAATTCACCTACAGGTTGCCTATCGACAATACATCGATCATCGTCACGGCGAAAAAAGAATATGCACTTTGGTGGAGGTTTTTTCCTTCAGGGTAGAGTCTCGGCGACTTCTTAAAGTCTCACCAAAGGATGCCTTCGGTGTATGTAAGCGAGCTTCGCTAGGAGGTCTTGGTGAAGGCGAAGGTCTCGTCGAAAGGAGGCAGCATCGGCAAAGCAAGCAAGCTTTGTTGTAGGGTCTCACCGAAGTCAAAAGGTCTCCCCGTCTCTAATGGCTCTCGGTGCAGGAGATTGAATTCATACAAATGTCTCGGCGATAAAGAAAGTCATGCCGACTGAAAAAACCCTCGCCAAATCAAAGTGCCTTAGTCATGATGTCTCCCCGATTGCTTTTGGTATCGCCGACAACAAAAAAAGACCTTGCCAAGAAATTTTGACATCAGCATGAGGTCTTGCTGATATAAGAATGTCTCCCCGACTAAGGGGAAAGTAAACTCATCGTCGAAAGATAAGGAGCCTAGCGAGAGGTCTGGCCGATAATCCAATGTCTCGCTGACAACAAAGGGTCTCACCAAGAGTTGAAGCCATCGCCATGAGGTCCCGACGACCAAGTAATGTCTTGCCGAAGGTCGGGGCTCTCGCCTAAGGAAGTTAAATCGACGTGATGTCTCACCGATGGCAGGTGTCTTGCTGAATGAAGAGGAGCTTGGGGAGATATCGAAATGAATTCAGAGAATGAAGAGGAGGTCAGTGGAAGGTCTCACCAACCGAGCAAGCTCTAGCCAAAGTGGAATTGGAGCTCGCCAAGAGGTTGAAGGCTTCGCTATGAAGTCTTGTCGACCCAACATGGTCTTGCCAAGGTGAATTAGCGGGGTTAAGGAAAGCAACCCGACATGACATCTCACCAACCTAATAAGTCTCTCTGATAGAATGGGGAGTTCGTCATGATGTCTCTACGAATGAAAATTTGTCTGGTCGATGTTTTCAGTGATATCAGTATGCCTTTGTGAGCTCGATAAGAACTCTCATCGACAACGTCATGTTATGTTGATAACTTCAGAGGGGAATAATCGCATCGGTGAGACACTTCCAGTGTCTCGCTGAGATGCGATTCTAACTGAATGAGCTTTTGACCGCTGAAGAATCTGCATGGAATATACCCAACCAATCAGAGAGATCTGAAAGTGAGTCATGGCAGTCTGACCAGGATGAAGAACATCAACGGAATGAAAAGCAATGTGTATCTATTCTAAGCTTAGCAGAATTCAAAGCGCTCAGTCGAGGAGGTTCAAGGAGGACACGAGGATCATAAATGAATGCAGTAGCTGTGAAAGATCTGAAGGCTTCTCCAGGGAATGACTCTTCACTGACATGGACACGCAGGGTGCAACATTAAATTCAATCAAAAGATCTAAGGAGAGATCTATCCCAAGGACTGATATTTTGTAAGCCCTAAGGGGCCGATCTTTTTGTATATAAGGCATTTTTTCCTTTTTGTAAGTAGTTTGGATAATGCATTGAAGTGAGTTAGTGATTTTTATCAATCCTTTCTCGACTAAATGTATGTTTTGTAACTCAACTGGAATCTAGAATACAACACAGAGTTTACCTTGGAAGCTAGTGTTCATGTTTGTACTACTCTCATTTTTGTATTTCCCTTTTGATTATGCAAGTCTTTAACTATGTTTTATAAGTCTACATTCATACCTTAAAGCCGTGAAATTCATCTTTCCTTCCTAAGATGTGTATGTAAATCAAGCCTGTTAAGATTGATGCATAAGTCTAAAAGAAGTTGTGTTGAGTATGTGAAACGGTTGAAGTTAAGTTTCCCAGTGTATGTTCATCTTGTTTTCATTTCATAATTCCTCATCAATTTGGTGTATCACCATAGTTTAGCTTCACTTGTATGCATTCCTTCTCCTTTTACCCTTATAGAATTAATAGTTTAGGTGATACCCAAAGGAAGTGGGCCTTCTTTGGAGGTTCATTTCAGATTCAAGTGACCCACGCCTTGAAATGATCCCATGTTTCTCCAGAAAGCTCAGTTTCATCACTGTGCGTAGGGTGCATTTCTGAGAGACAACAAGAACACACTAATATATTGAAGGGGGGGTGAATTAATATATACCACAATTAATCCAATTCAACTTTATCAATCAAAACTTTGTATTGCCTCAAACAAATAAAGTATCAAATTTAATTCAAAAGCACAAGAACACAACCATAACACTAGATTTACGTGGAAAACCCTACAAGGAGAAAACCATGGTGAGCAAGCTGCTTTGAGCTACTATTTAAATGTAGCCTCACAAATTAAACAAGATTTACAACATGTTTTATGGGCTACAACCAGAATTAAGCTACAACTCCTTGAAACATAGTTTTTTGGCTTCAACCAAAGGAAGTCTACAACTCCCTACAAATTACAACACTTACAAAAGAAGGCTAAAACCTTAGTACAACATACTTGAAAAAATTTGTTGATTAAACGATTGTAATGCCATGAATTTGCACCCCCTTGCAAATTCCCCATTTACTTACCTCCTACCTTAGAAAATTAAGTTTGATAATGCAATTTCATGTCCTTCATTCGCTTCCCATCCACTTGGCAACTATTTTTTGTGTTGGTGGAGGATTTTCTATTTGGGACACTAGTGCATTGTGTAGACATCTGTGTGGAACATTGCCATCTTGACAAGATTCCTGCCTCTAAAATACGTAGAGGCATTACACTTCTCTATTGGCAATGAAGCATAACATCCTTGCTCCCTTGACTGACCTCAAACGACCCCTTTGCCTCCAATTTCATCTTTAAATAACTATCTATTTCATTCATTCACACTTCTTGATCATTCACACTTGGGACTACTCTCTTCACTCTTTTCTCATAACATTCTCAAGCTCTACCACCTCCATTGAAGCTGCAAGTTGATACTTTGTTGGTTTATTCTCTTCGTTGTTGCGGTAACCTTGGCTTTCAAAGGCTTGCAAGCTCACTCCTCCCATTTTCCTTGAGTGCATGTGGTTGAAGGTTATATTAATCCATCTTCCATTCACTTAGCATTATCATATTGTTTTTGTAGCATATTGTCATTTAGAATAGTGCTTAGTACTTTCATTTCAATATCTTTCTTTATTCCATTTCTCCTATCATTGCTATATTAGTTGTCCGTGGAGGTGGAAACACTGAAGTGAGGGACTGACTGTGGTAGTCCTCTATACATAGACCCAACATTTTCTCGCTCTTATGTGTGTAGGTTGCTCGTCGAGTGAAGACCTTGAAGATATCAACTCGTGGGTAGGAAGGTGCCCTTTCCTCACCCTCTTTTGTCAATTTGTAGATTAGATTAGTTAAAGTATTCTTCTTGTTATTCTATTATTTAGTTTCCTTCTATTTTTGTTATTGCATTAAACCATATTTATTAGGTTGTTAGTAGGTTCTTTATTTTTGACTATTATTGCATTTAACCATATTTGTTAGGTCGTGAGTAGGTTCTTCTTGATTTTTGACTGAGATGCCAATATGTCACGTTGTCATTAGTGTCCCGCATTGGAGTCCTCTGGTAGTGAACTGCCTAAGTTACAATCCAGACTCCAAAAAATTTCTCACCTAACTTCTTAAAATATTTAGGCTTGTTAAAGGACAACAACAACTTTGTTGCTCTTCCTTTCAGCCTTAAAACCTTAAACTCTCCCTAAAAAATTTCCTTAGCTTGAGGTAGATCAGGGCAGCCTATTGTTCTAGACCCTCCCATGACCTTGGATCTTGAGCAATCGGTCCCCCTAGTTCAAAGTGATAATATCCCTTTAAACCTTAGTAATCCATCAGATTCAAAGTGATAATCTTCATATCTTGCATCTTGTGGATTATCCATGAGTGCTTGCTTAGATTTCTTGTAGAATTCATCATCCATGGATTCTTGCAACACTTGTCCCTTAAAGTTGGTTTGAATTGTTACCATTGAGGTGATATGACTTCTTTGACTTAGGGAATCGACAACTCTATTCTCTTTTCCTTTGATGTAGTTGATGTTGAAGTCACAGTCCGATATCAACCCCAACCACCTTCTTTGTCATGCATTCAGATTAGGTTGAGTAAATAAATACTTCAGACCATGATGATCGATCTTCAACTCAAAAGGTTTTCCCATCAAATAATGTCTCCACATTTGCAATCCATGAACAAATACCACTAACTCCATATTATGTGATGCATTTATAATTTTATTCATAGGGCTTCAACTTTCTAGATTCATAAGAAATGGCTTTCCCTTCTTCCATCAAAACTCTTAATCCTTCACTTAATGCATCTGTTATGATAGTAAAGTTTCCTTTTGGATCAAGCACCTTCAATATTGGTGTGGTAGTCATCTTCTTTGAGTAGGTCAAATGTTTCTTGACATTTTTTCGACCACTCAAACTCCTTACCCTTCCTTTGTAACGAAATAATAGGATAAGTTATCCTAGAAAAGTTTGCAACAAACTTCCTATAGTAACCAACCAAACCCATAAAACTTCTAACCTTTGGTACACTTTTAGGCACTAGCCACTCAAGTACCACCTTTATCTTAAATATATCCACTACTATCCCTTTCTCCAAAATTATGTGACCCAAGTACTACACTTCCTTTTGAAAGAATGTACACTTAGATAGTTTTCCATATAGCTTGCGTTCTCTTAACTGTTGGAGAACTATCTCTAAATGTTTACAATGCTCCTCTTCACTCTTGGAATAGATTAAGATATCACCAAGGAATATTAATACAAACCTATCCAAGCAATCTCTAAATACATTGTTCATCGAGTTCATGAATGCTGCTAGTGCATTTGTAAGCCCAAAGAGTAGGACTGTGAATTGATAATGACCATATCTAGTTCTTAAAGTAGTTTTCAAACTATCTTCATCTTTGATCCTTAGTTGGTGATAACCAAATCACAAATAAATCTTTGAAAATCTAGCCACTCCTCACATTTGATTGAAAAGATCATCAATATGTGGCAATGGGTACTTTTTCTTTATCATTGCTATGTTAAGCATATGATAATCTATACACATGTGCAAAGTACCATCCTTCTTTTTCATGAAGATCACTGGTGCTCCCTAGGGTGAAAAACTGGGTCTTATCAATCCTTTGGATAACAACTCTTGCAGCTATGCCTTAAGCTCCATTAATTCCATTGTTGTCATCCTATAGGGTAATTTAGATACAGTTTCCAACATTGGTAGAAGATCAATGGAGAAATCAAATACTCTCTTGGGACACAGTCCAGGTAGTTCTTCTAGAAATATATCCATAAATATTTGTAAGATTGGATATTTCTCCATATTTGTTTCTCCAATCTCCCCCACTTCTCCTTCTTCAACTTCTTGAGAATCTTGTGAATCACCATACATGGTTTTATCTTAAGGAGTGACTTGAATTCTTCTAGTTTATCCATTTTAATTGCAAAGAGTTGGCAACCTTTCTTTTTCACCCTATGCATTTACACAACCAAAAAATTTCATAGTTTCACTTCTCTAGGTGTTCCTTGAAAAGATATCATATTACCTAGATCATCTAGAAATTCTATAGTTTTAGCATGGCAATCCACCTTAGCTCTATGCTTCCAAAGCTAATTCATACCTAAGATGGTGTCATAGGATCCTAAGGGTGCTACATATAAGTTTACTTCCATAGATTAACTTGAAAGTTCTACCCTTGCCTCAAATAAACATTAGTTCATTGTTGCTCTTTCCTGGTTTTCATATTCTACAACCCAAGATTTATCCATAAAGCCAACTTTCCAAGAAATTTGATTAGCTACTCTATGTGAAACAAAAAAAATTGTGGCTCTAGTATCAATAAGTATGGAAATAGGTAAACCAAACAAAGTACCTGAAGTTTCCATTGGGGTGATCTGGTATTCAACTTGTCGATTGTCCATTGTTGCATGGATCCTTTGTTGAAATGCATCTCATTGGGGAGGAAGTGAAATACCTTGTGGTTACTAACTAGATGGTTTGTTAGGACATTGACTAGCATAATGATCCCCTCCACATGTATAGCATCCTTTTACTAGACCTCTTCTTTTTGTTAGCCTATTAGTATTACCACCATTTCCTCCAACTTTGTTATTATTACCACTATTGTAGTTGTTTCCTCGACGATCCTTCCTCGACTCATTCCAATTATTGTGGAATCCTTTGTCCCCTTGCTTTTGAAATTCCTATCCCTCATTAAACTACTTGGGATCTTGTTTAAATTGAGATCCGTCATTCTTCTTTCGCTTCCTCCCAAGAATCGAAAGAAGAACGAAGGATACTATTATTCTTCTCTCATTTTCTCTTCTCTATCCCAAAAAGGATAGTATACTTTAGACTTATCTTCTGATGCATAATTTTGGGGAATGTATCCATTTGATTCATTACTAGAGGCTATAACAATTACTTCAACCAAAGGCACTACTCAAGGATTGTTAAAATTGGTTTCATCTCTCATACTTCTTTTCTCTTGACTAATTCGTGATAGAGTATGACTGATTGTCTTAGTATCACTTAGCCATATGGCGTTGTCATAGTTGGTTCCCTCAATAGTATGAACAAGGGATTCTTTTTCCTTCTTGTCCCATAGGTAGCACTCATTTCTGAACATTGAGTTTCTTGCAGTTAACCTAAGACGCACCATCCTGGCACAAGAATTTTCCAAACATAAGACTTATAATGTTGAAAGGGAAAAAATAGCGAGCACATAGGTTCTAAAGTTGAACCTGGTAGCTCTGATACCATGTGTAACATGCCCAATGTTCTACATAGTAACTTTCCTAGGTTTTAACCTCAAGTAAATAGAATAAGCATCTTACCATTATGAGCAAAAAAAAATTATTTCAAAACTATAAATATAGCATGCACATTTGAAATAATATCTTTTCCAAAAATTTCCATTGCATTATATAAAGTATTACAAATTTCAAAGTAATTATTACATAAAACATGATAACATGATATCATTTCACTTTTACAATCTTTTCATCATAATGGATGCAAAATACCTAAACAAGGCTCCATGGAGCTTACTCGAAAAAGAAGTAAAAATAGTCTTGGAAAGTCCTCCATTCAAATATTGGTCACCTATTGACGAGGAGAAGCATCACTCAAGCAATTTTTTGCCAACCTTTTACTAACTATGGTCCCCCACACAACTATCAAACTGATAGATGGCCCTACCCTTCAACGAAGAGATTGGTTTGGTAACCTCATAATAAATATTGACCTTTTCCGAGCTTGGTGTTGTGTCCTACATATCTAGATCTATCACACAATGGCTACAACCTACTTATATGACATACGTCAACCTAGTATGTAAACCTGCATCATAGTGACTAATAGTATAAACAGTGGCAACTTACACTACTTTGGCCAAAGTATTTCATTCCCTCATAACAAGTGGACATCATATATTTCACCCACTTTTCTAGATCGATTCATATTGACTATTCATATTCTATGCATAGGCTATACCCTTCATTGGATTATCCTAACCACAAGAATAGCCTATTACCTTTTTGTTTAACTTTCTCATCTACTAAGTAAATCATAGTACTCTAAGACTTAAAACTAGTTTAAACGATTAGCTTTGAAAGCTATATCCCCAATATAGTATTTATTCCCTCTATATCCACCTATTCCTTAATATGGAATATGTACAATCGCTTCAAACAAGATAGGTCTTAGCACAAGGTGCAACAATCAATCTTTTCATCTTTCTTAAGAATAAAATAATATTTCCCTATAAACAGATGATATAATTCCTCTAATCAAATAATCAATGACATACAATCATTCAAACATAAAAGAATAAGAGAGTAGAAATCAGCATGCCTGTTTATGCAATTCTCCAATTGATCAAACTAGATTCCTATCTCAGCCTTCCCTTAATTCGGTAAGAAAATCCCCAAATAAACCTTCTCACAAATCTCAAATACTTCTCACAACTCTCAATCTCACTCAACTCAAAAATGCAAATTACGAATACTCAGAAAAACACAACATGAATGCAGAAAATATATGGGTCCCTTTTGAGTTTGAGTGCACCTATATTTATACAATGGAATCAACAACTAAAGGCTAGAAATGGGGCATTAAGAATGACACTTCTTAGCTTCAGAGGTTCAACTCAACAATCAAGAGAAAAGGTGGCAACTAAATTCGTAGCACATCAAAAATATATGCATCTAAAGAGAATGAGTTGATTCTATAATAGATAACAAGAATGATAATTAGATATGCAATGCAATTTCCTCCTATAGGTTGACTTACTTGGCACATCTGAGTGCTTGACTATTTATACATTTTACAAAATGCTTCACATTCTGGAAATTCATAATGATAAATAGACTTATATTTGATTCATGCTTTTATCAATTGGTGCCACATTTAATCATTCATGCCATATTATGTGGGTTGATGTTCACTGTTTGAATTGGTCGACACTCATTTTGTGCATGATCATTACTATTGTTTTTAACAAAGTCTTGGCAGCCAAGTTAACACGTTGGTAAACATTAATAACTATGTGCTTATTCATAGCATTGTGGATATTTCACATTAAGCACTTTAAATGTTTAAAACAATACTTAATATGTATTTCTTTCACAACGCTAAACCCTTTGTTACCTTGTTGTGCACATTACTTAGCATAGACTATACTTTATATGAGCTATGCATTGATACAATTGGTGGACTCACTGTCTTAAAGATGAAAGGCTCACTGCTAAAGGGCTCACTGTCTGGAATAGAAAGAGATAGAAGAAAGGGTGGCTCACTATCAATTGTGAACTCCTAATAATGCATATGACCTATGCTAAAAATTCAATTCCATTGAAGCTCAAAATACTAACTTAACACACTTCATTCTTCACTTCAACTCCAATTTGCACTTCTCTACTCTGAATCTCACACACTTAATTTTCTCAAATATCACACATCATATCACTATCTCACACAAGGAATTAACCTTGTATATATACCACAACCAACCAAAACATCAATTAGGTAAGCCCAAACACATGTACCATGCAACACTTCATCCTCTCGGCTCAAAACTCAATCATACATGCCTTGCAAAGGGAACCAAAGAATATAACACATTAAGATAGGTTGGCATGACCTATAATTATTCCCATAATTTTGCTTCAAAATTTTCTCTACTCATCCTTGCACAACCCAAAATACTTAGGTCGGCACAACCACACTTGCCATGCGAACAACCACACTTGCAACTTAGAGAAAACATATTATAAGAATCCTAAAACACTTATGCAAATCCACATACCGAAATGTTAATCCATGGTGGAATGTGGAGCACTCCAATTAGGTACTCTATTACTATAACTTTACCATATCCAGAGCGATAATCTGTCAACTACAAATTCAATTATGGAGGGCTTCAAGATGTGAAACCTTAGATTCAAATTCCTCCAACATGTACCAAAATTACCTCAGAATTGCATGACAAGATTCTTCATGGTGAAGAAATGTGGACCACAAAATAGGTTCTTTGAACATTGAAAATTTGCATTTCTGACTTAGGCAATTTATCCAATCATCTGATCTTCACCAGTCCAACACTTTTACATATTTTCCATGAATTTCCATCAATAATGGGTTTCCATCAATGATAACACCATATACTATCCTATGCACATCTATCTCCATTAATCTCTCCATTCAACTCATGTTGCCATCACATAGTCTTTAATGACAAACTTTCAACCATTTCTCCCAACAAGTCAGGTTTCCAACAAAAAAACATTGCAAACAAAGTTTTCGAAAGAAAAAAATGATTGCAAAAATGGATTCCTTATTATTTTTAGATAAATTTTAGAAAAAAAATAACTGAAAAGTGATTTTGTATGAAGAAGATATGAGCATTTAAAGATTGAAAAGAAGGGTTGAATTTGACTGAGTGAACCTAATTTATAGATCAGAATCTAGAAAATCAACCTATACCACAGTGAAGATCTTTGAACCATCTTTCCAACACCTTTTGAATTTTGAAAATCCGATTGATGAGGAAAAAGTTATGCATGTTTTCATAAAACTACTCCTTTAGGCTTGCATAGGGAGGTGGGGATTAGGTTTTCAACCACAAGTGCTTAAATTTTGGCCCCAAGTGATTGAGGGTTGTGACAAGGTGCTAGCGGTTGACTTAGCAGCACCCTTGGTTGGCTATATGACCAAGGGCTATAGACTTGGAAAAAAAGAAATAAAAAAGTTAAATTATATATATAATTTAAATATATATAAAAAAATTATAAAAAAATGAAATGTTTCTTAAAAGGTTTTTGGCAAAGCCTGTGGGGCTATAAACCCATGTGGCTTAAAGGCTTACAAGGGATATATAAAATCCTGCAGGGTTGTATAATAGCCTGTGAGGCTTTTCTATGGCCTCACTAAAAATTTTAATAACAAAATTTTAAATCAAATTTTTAAAATGAAATTTATTTATTTTTAAATTTTTTAAAATAAAACTTTAAAATTCCAACTAAAAAAATATTTTTTGTGGATTTTTTTTTCACAGATGCAGAAAGATTGTCATATGACAGGTCCTCGGGGGGGAGGGGGGTTTAAAAAATTCAAATTTTCCTGCACACGTCTTGAGCATAATGATAGGGTTATTTTTTTGATTTGGTGGGGCTCCTATAAAAAAATGATTTTCAAACCCTCTTTAGGAAACCTTTTACTTGCAAAATCAAACTCACAAGGACAAGCATTAGAAGACAAGCATTAAAAGTAAAGATTCACGTTGGGTTCACCAAAATGTATGCATGTAAAATGATATAAAAATGAAATATGCATCAAATATAGCTTAAATCAAACCAAATACATGCAAACCTCAAAATGATTAAATGTAGTATGTTGATAGATTGAAGACTTGGACGTGATTGCCCATGATTTCTATAGCATAAGAGTATGATGAATGAGGATTGATAAAAGTGAGAGCAAAAGCCTCAATTTATAGATTTTTGATGGATGAAATCCATGACTTAGATGCATTGACTAAATGGAGGGTCAAGATTGAATGAGATGACATAGGCTTAGCCTTGTGACAAGTGTCACAAGAGGAAAGGAGGTGTAAGAGCAAGATGTGAGCACATATCAGAGAGAACATGAAAGAGACATGTCTATGACATGTGTAAGAGGTAGGGTGGCTTGGGAAAGTGACATCTCTGACATATGTAAGAGGTAGGGTGGCTTGGAAAAGTGATATGTTTATGACATGTGGGTGATCCCACAAAGCTGGTTTACAATTTCTGGGAGATTATGATTTTTGTTGAAATCACATATTTTTAGAAAATATAATGATTTAAGCCTTAAAAATTTCCATTTAAAGCATTCCAATTGAAGAGGGTTTGATCAAACTACCTTAGATCAAACCCCCTTTAGATAGAACCCCGCTAGTTTTAAACCATACCTATAACAGAGTCTCCTTTACACCTATCAAAATGCTAATAAAACCACTTTTGATTTGCCTTTTGGGGGATCAAATGAATTAATTTAAAATTTATTTTTTGTAAGTATGTACTCCTTTTTATAAGCTTCCCAAAAAGTATAATTTTAAATAAATTTAATTTATTATTATATTTGTTTTTTATTTCTTGTGAATGTAGGTTTTCACTGAAAATCAAGCTCTCTATGCACATGTGGAAAAATAGAAGATTATAAAAAAATTGAAAAATATTAGTGCACCAGATATTGAAGTCTTTGATCCAACAAAAAAATTGAATTTCGATACATACAAAAAATGTTGTGTTATATGGTTCGCTTATGTCTGAATTGTAATTGGTTTGACTTTGAAACTTGATTAAGGAAAAAATATTCAATAAAACACTATGAAACCAATTAGAAGCACTAGATGTCGAAGTTACAAATCTAAATTCGAAAAAATTGGAATTTTATCCTTCATGGAAAAAAAATTACGTGTTATACGGTGAGCGTCACTCCTTAAAAATGGTGTTTACTGAAAAAAAAAAGTTTTTGAAGGAGATGGAAAAAGAAGTGCAATCTGATTCCAAAATTTTTGAAAAAATAAATTTAGAATCTACAGACAAAATATCACAACTCACTAGTTTGCATCATCTTCAAATTCCTCACAGTTTAGCCTCTATAGGTGCTCGAAAGTGAAGATTTAGTTAGAAAAAATGAACTCAGTGTCCAGTTTGGCCAAAAATTGTAAACTATTGTGGGATCACCCATGTGTAAAAGGTAGGGTGGCTTCACATGTGTGAGCAAGGGGTAGGATAGGTAGGTTATGACACTTTTCACATGGTGACAAGTTTAGATCTTGATCCATGTAGATGGATTCAAGGGCTAGGATTGAGTGGACAAAGATTGAGGGATAAAGTGAAATTAAATATTGGAAGAAAAGGTGGTGGGGATTTATTGACCTAAATTAATTAATTTAGTTGAAGGATTTTGGGATAAGGATATAATTAATTAAATAAATATTAAATTTATTTGATTAAAGGTGGTGGATGAGGGTAATGGATAAATTAATTGAATATGTAATAAATATTTATTTAATTAGAATAACGGAAAAGGTGAAATTAATTAAATAAATAATAAATATTTAATTAATTGAATATTAGGATAGGTAAAGTCAAGTGTGGTTAGGTTAAGGTCACATTTCAGGTGTCTACACAAAGAAAACAATAATTTGTCACAACTAAGATTAGTGAGAAAAAAGAGTCTTTGACAAGTGCAACTTGCACCAAATATGTTAGTAGTTTTGAAGATTACTCCTAGATAGGCATAAACTGTTGAAACACTTGGTTAGATTCATAGGTTAGAAAAGAGAGTTACAACAAAAATTAAGAAAAAAAGGAGAATAAAAAATGCAAAAGCGACTATACACAAAGCATAAATGTTGAAACAATGAAAGTGAGGGAAATAGATGAAGGAAACAAACCATGCTAATATCGATAAGCACCAGTGAGTTGAAAAACTATAGAGGCATTCATCTATGAAAGTGTTGATTTGCAGACACACTAATATGTGAATGGGTTGATATGCATATGTGTTGATTTGTATAAGCACTAGATCAGGAACCAAAAGAGAACAACAAGTAGATTCTAGTAATTTTTCTTTAAAAATATCAAGGATCTATAAAAAAAAATGTTAGAAATGGTGAAAAATGACAAAAAAGCATATTAGAAAACAAACAAAAGCTAAACATTAAAAAGATAAAAACACAAAATGATAAAAAATAATTAAAAACACCCTAGGCGCAAAAGCATTGAATGACAAGGTGGAATTGTTGATTTACATGTATGTGTTGCTTTATAGAGTAAAAATATGTTAAAAAACATGTTATAATGTAACTAGGGGGTAAGAAAATGATGAAAATAATGAAATAACACAAAGAACTTACACACTAAATGATAAAAATTTAGAAAACCAATAGAAAAATGTTAGAAATGAGACATAAAAGTCCAAAAGAATAGAAAATGTGCAAGTCTATAATATGTGAAAGTGCCAATCTGGAAGCATACGAGTTGAAACACAAGGCAAAGATGCTAAACCATGAACCTGCATGTAAAAGTTTCACATGAAACTCAAATGAAAATTAGTGATAGGGATGTGAGTCCCATTGGGTGTGGTATAATGAAGAAGGGAAACAAACAAAGGTAAAATGCATGCAAACAACCTTTTACCTTGTCTTTCCTTACTCCTTTGATTGAGCTAAAGGTAGAGTTTCACCATATACTCTCTTGAAGTTCTCACAAGATGAAGTGGACACATGTTATGTAGCTTGCTTGGTAAAATAGTAGCATAACTTTGGGACGAAGTTGATTGCTTAAAAAATTGATAGAATGATGATATTCTGTGAATGGATGATAGGAGATCAAATGGACATCATGATAATATGATAGAATGTATTATTGTTAATTGAAGGTAAATCAAGGGCCAAGATGTTATGTTTAATGGAGGGCTAGACATTGAGGAAGATGAAGGCATGGATTGAAGATGCAGTCATGTGATAAGTGTCACAAGAGGGAATAAAATATTTAATGAGTATAAGATGAGATAGAGACATGTGTAAGATGAAATGGAGGCTACACATGTGTGAGGAGCATGCTCACACATGTGTGAGGAAGGTAGTGGGCCTAACCCAAATGCCAAAGATAAGGTGTAGGCTCGGGGGATTTTAAGCTTACAAGTTTGCATGCTCACACATGCATGAGAAAGGAGTGAGGTGAGGGGACACATGACAAATTATAGTGGATTAAGATTTTAATCTATTTGAGGAGATTAAATGGCTAGGATTGAAAGTTGGAAGATTAGGGTGATGTGAAATTTAAAAATTGGAGAAAGTGTTAATGGGGGTTAATTAGCCTCAATTATATATCATAGATTAACTAATTAATTTAGTTGGAGGAATTAGGAGCTAAAGTGTTTAATTAAGGGTAAAAACACAAACCTATGTCACACTTTATAAAGGAATCGGCCAACAGCAAAAAAATTTCAGAACTTCAACCACATAAAAGTGGTCTTTATGTTTTGAATTTCAAAATGGTGTAAACTAATGAAATGTAGAACTTTTGATGAAGTTTATTATTGTAATTTTTAAAATTTTAAAAAAAATTATTTTCATTATGTTTTTATCAATTTAAGGACAAATTTTGGAATGCTGAAAATTTCAGAAAAGAGTGACTTCATGGGCCGTCAAAAAACAAATTGAAAAAAAACTTCATTTCTCCCTAATTTTTTTTCTCCAAATAGGTAACTTCAATATCTTGTGCATGGAAAAAGAAAAATCAAATTTTGATGTATATTTTTCTTGTAATAACGTTTTAAAGTCAAACATGTTAGAATTTGACAGTTTTCATGGGTCGTCAACTATTTTCAAATTTTTAAATCATTTTCAAAAAAAAATTATACCCTTTTGAAGAAGACTCTCTCCTCTTGTGCCCCATATAAGATTTAAATTTTTTTAATAAGTTTTACTATCTTGTTTTTAATTTGTAATCAACTTCTTTTTTCATTTTGAAAACCTACTTGCATTATTTTAAAAATAAAATATATTAAAACTAATAAAAATATTTAAAAAATTATATATTTGGATTCTCCACTCCGAGCTCTACAAAAGGGTATTTTTTTTTTTGCAAAAAAATCATTCTGACTAAAGAAATACTTAGCTAAAGTTGAAAGTTTCAGAAAATTCTGAAAAAAGCTGAGTTGGCTGCCAACTAGGATGCCACATAGACAGTTTCGGTAGAAACAATTTCTATAAAAAGGGTTTCGGCCTAAACCCTTTCTATAGAAACCCCACACATTAAATAATCCAATTTCGAAGGCAGTTTTGAAGTGGGAAAAGGAAAATTTTGATTTTTTTGGATTTGGGCGAAACTTATTCGACCGAAACCTATGTGCCATGTAATACACCACATGGTTTTGATCGAAACCTAGTCGGGCGAAACCTTTCCGGCTGAAAATAAATCGCTCGAAACTATTTATTTAGCCGAAAGTGTGACACAACTTTGTGCTTTTACCCTTAAATTGGTTTGATTAATTAAACTTAGGGAAGAAGTGAAAATTAATAGCAAAGGATAATTAATTTAAATACTTATTTAATTAATTATGAGAATATGATAAAGTGGTAGATTATGTGAATAGTTAATTAAATAATTAAAGGGAAATTAGTTAAATAATTAATGGAAATTAGTAAGATGAGAGTTAGTGGTGAATTTGGGGTATCTAAAATTCCATAGATTTAAATAAATGTATGTAAATACTTAGCTCTAGGCTTGATGTAGAATATAATTTTAATAAGTGCACTTTGTCATTGTTGCAAAAAATTAGGGCGAGTTAGATGAATGAATCTAAATTTGTAAAATCCCATTCTCTTATTAGGGTCATTTATGTGACTATGAAATTGATCTTGAAAGGACAAAATGTTAACCAAATATGCGAATTTGATCTCTACTTATGGATCTAATCTTTGTTGGTTATCAAAAAAATTCTTTCATCTCGTCTCAAATTAATTTGTTTGTTCCTACATAAAAGCTTGTTATTGTGCTTCTTGGTTTGCCCATTGCTATGCAAATTACCCCCTTTTGTCAAACCATATAAGGATATTGAGTGAACATTTTTTTTAATAAAATTGATGGCAAAAAAAGTCATGTGGGCATATGCCCTACAATTTTGATATAGTGTTGGTACCACTAGATGATTTTTTTAGGCTCTTGATATATACTAGAAGGTTTTCAATTCGTTTGTTTTCTAAATGTTCTAAATGCATAAGGGTTTGTCCTTAAATATAACATCATAACATGCAATTTAATTATTTCATACTTCATGTTCATTTATGAAAATAATTCGGTCTAATTTTGAATTTTATTTTTTAAACAAAAGGATTGAATTTCTCTGAGCAACAATACATATGATCTTGGACATGAAATGAAGAAATTGAAGATCAAATCTAACAAAATGTAAGATCAAGTTATTTACCAATTGTATATGTCTAAAAATGGTCATGGTTAATCAAACTTGTTAATTAATTAAATATAAATTATTTAATTAATCTTTTAAAGTCATCTACATATAAATAAATTTAATTATTTATTTATATTATTCACTTTTATAATTCTTCTACCTTAATTAAATAAATAACTTTATTTAATTATTACCATCTTCCATATTCCTCTTAATTAAATTAAATAAATTTATAATTTATTTATATTAATTATCATGTTATTCTAAATTTGAATATTTGAATTCAAATAATGGAATATTCCTTCAAACACCCTCTTCATCTCATAGTTAAATTAAATATTATAAATATTTAATTTAATACCTTTTCTCACTCCACACATAATTAAATACCTTCTAAATTCATCTCTCACATATAATTAAATATTACTTATTTAATTATGTGAACTTCTAAATTCATCTCTCACATATAATTAAATATTACTTATTTAATCATGCAAACTTCTAAAATCATCTTCACATATAATTAAATAAGTTTATTTATTTAATTATGAAATTCATTCTCAACTCATTCTTCAAATGGCAACATTCCTTTAGTTTTGAATTAAAAAAAATTGAAGAAGAGGAAACCTTCTACTTATCTCTTAACTTTCAAAAATCTCTCACCGTTCATCCCGACAAGCTTGATCTGAACCGTTGATCATAACATCCAATCAAGTTCTTTCAAAAACTCTTTAAATACATGTGCAAATCCAAGCATTGGTTACACACAGGGTATACTCAGAGATATATGCAAACACACACAAGCAATTACGCTTATGCATTTGCATCTTTAGCAATAATTTTATCATATCATAGCATAATTGTGCATCTTAATATTAGTATGAATTTTAGTTTAAATCGCATTCTCTAGTAGTCCATTTCGTTGAGCTTGGCATCATAAAATCTGAGAGCAACTCGAATCAACGAAATGCTGGAGATAGAGAGCAATAGAACGACTTCGAAGAATTTTCCATAAATGAGTTTGTTTATTTTCATTTCATTTTCTTTGATATAAAGTTTTATTGTATGTGTTTTGAATCATTTATAATGAGCATGTTTTCATACACACATAAAATGGCACCCACCGTGGGGCCTATGCCCCGATTTTGACATTTTTCTGTAGGACATTCTGACAGGTTTACGCGTTCTGGAGTTCGGCTTTTGAAAAAATTCAATGTTTTAGTGCATCCAACACCTTTCTGCAGCGCATCTAGGAATTTCATATTTCTATTTTGCAAGAAATTTCAGCGCATCTGAGGACTGTTTTGGCACTTCTAAGGGTTAATTTAGCGCATCCGAGGGATAGAATAGTGCATATAATCTCAATACATTTAGAGTTAAATCTACACTTAATTAAAGTGGTGCATTTAATGATTTTTTTAGCGCATATAGGGTCTATTTCTATGCATTTAAGGTAGATTGTAGAGCATCCATGCTGCATTATTTATAGATTTAAATTTGTATTTAATTAAAGTAGCGCATTTAATAACTATTTTAGTGCATTTAAGATTTTTCCGTAGCACATTTAGGGTCTATTTTTGCGCATCTGGGGTTTGTTTTTGCACATCTGAGGTATGTTTCTGCGTATTTAAGGTCTGTTTCTACACATATACTGTCTGTTTCTATGCATCTGGGCTATAACACAAAAATAGGATTCTGAGTCCGACGCATTATGTAGACAGAATCTTTTCTGGTTTAAAATGAATCAATCTAGGACAGTCACCACACTTTGATCATGCAGTTAAAATGAACCCCATGCCTGTTCTGAAGCAATATCTTCACTTAGCATAAATCATTGTGATTTGGTGCATTAAAATGAATTGGTTTACTCTACTTGATTGTGCTTGAAAGTGGTAGGTGACTATGATGTCACCCTATGCAAACTAGGTGATCAAAAAACCAGACCCACTTTATCCCTATGTAACCTTGATACAATAACCAAAGTATCCTCCCCCCTTGCACAGTGATGCGATCCTGGGTGTAAGAGAAACAATTATTGTCTCTAGAAATTGGGCCTGCCTGGGGATTTCATCACCCCAACACGACTCAAACTGGTAATGGAGCTAAAGCCAACCTACTCCCAACCGGTATACAAATGTGAATCTAAAGGGAAAACCTAAGATTACGAGTGCGGATGTGTCATACGGACAGAGTAGTACTCCCATAAACCCTATTGAGGTTAACCTCTTCAGGTTGGAGTGCCACCTAATTGGTGATTAATCTCTTGCCCCATGTATGGCCACTTGAACGGGGGTCCCAAATTAAACACCATTGTTTAGTAAACCAAAAACCTTCTATTTGCTAGCACAGCACCGGTTGGTGTGAAGGCATCCACACTTTCGCAGTCTATAGTAGAGGTGATCAATCTGCCATGGGAGTTTCATGGGGATTGGAAGCTTGGTTGGTTTGAGAAGAGAGTGCACTGTAAGGGGGAGCCTGTGCAGCCAAGCTTCTAAATTCACACGCTACCGATATGCGGTTGGGAAAACCCGTGTGGAATCTAGCGGATATTGTCCTGGATTTACCATAGGATGTGCTTGTTTTATCTGTGTTTGGTTACATTCCATTTAATTCAGATTGTTTGTTGTGTTTTCCATTCACAATAATTCAGATAAAGATCATCCGAAATGAACGTGAAAAACAACTGAAATCATTCAGACACTAGACTTTCTGACATCTTTGGTCCAATAGCATTATGATATTTCTCTCATGCTTAGAAAGTGGAAATCAACAAAATTCGAAAAGAAATCAATTTCCACTAGGATAAGGAAACCCAAGAAACAATTAGGGTACAAGAAAACATTACAAAGAAGAAATTTTTTGTTCAAAAGTTGACACGTTTTACTTCATTACCGTGGATTTCTTCATAGATACCGAGACTTTGTTAGGGGATTCACTGATGAGTATGCTGTAGATCCTTTGGATTCTCGAGCTTATTATCAGAGATTAGCTCTATCTCAACAACATAATCTTAACCAACCTCTTGAGTTTGATAATATACCTCAACCTTCTATTGAATATCCATCACATCCCAGTCAAATCCTTCAGTGATTTTAAAATCTTTCTTCGAAAAAAAAGATCAAATCTTTAAGAGTGCACTTTTCAAACAAATTTATGATTATTGATTCAACTTCCCCAACAGGATTCTGACATCCTTCATCATTGGAAGCCACAATAAAAAATTAGAAACATCTTTGATCATATCATAAGATTTCCATCTTATCAGATCAAGATATCATCATTATCGCACTTATTAGAACTATGATCTAAGTTTAGAAGAAATTTTCAAAATCATATGCCTATCTCTACAAGTTCTCAATACAATAAATTGAAGGACGAAATCCAACAAGAAGGTCATACCCAAAACACTCAAGAAGAAGGTGAAAGTAGTAATCCTCTTTACAATATAAGTCTTAATCCGCTTTTCAACAATGACATGGATAACAGAGAAGAAAATCCATTCCACAAGTACAGGGACATGAGCAAAACCCATATAGATAGTGATGATGAGCGAGACAAAGAACGTCTTAGAGAGGCTAAGCAAGATCCCAAATTTCACAAAGCCATAGAAAAGATCTTGCAATGTGATAAAGAAAAGTATTTCCTCTATTTAGCTGACCAAGGAGCTAAATTGCCTCATGAATTTGATACCGAGAATTTGAAGAACAAACCTATAGAAACACCCCTATCTAATCTTAGTGCTTTGACTCAACAAATTAAGGCACTTCAAGGACAAGTTAAAGAGTTACAAGGGGAAACCACAACAAAGAAATATAATCTTGAGGACATTTTTCCTTATCCTTTTGATCAAAGTCTCAACATGATTCAATTTCCTAAACATTCTGAAATTCCAAAATTTGATCGTTATAATGGGAAATCGGATCCAATCGATCATGTTAGAGACTTCTGAAACATGAATTTAGAGTTTGCTCATGAAGACACTTACTTGGTGTGTTTGTTTCCTACGAGTCTTGGAGTTCATTCTATGGAATGGCTATAAAAAATCACACCTCCTGTTAAGACATTTGAATAATTAATCAATCTATTTATATTACAATATTCCTACAATCTCCAACACCAAATCACTATGATAGATCTCTGCAAAGTTGCGCAAAAATCTGGTGAACCTTTTATCACTTTTCTTTAGAGATGGAGAAGAATGTTTGCTAGATATCCCTGCCCTGTTCCTGAAAAGGAAAATATGGTCACCTCAATTAACAGCTTGAATTCAGAAATGATCTATCGTTTGAATTTACATTGTCGTCCCTCTTTTGAAAAATTAATTGAAGATGCTATAACCCTTGAAAGTGCTTTGGTCAAAAGAGGAATAATAAAACTTGATAAGGACAATCCTAGCTCATCCAATCATCACAACAATCAGGACAAGTCTAAATTTTGGACTTGCAACAAGAACGTAGTAAATGATGGTGTTGTTGATGCGAATCATGTCTTGACTAAGCCATTTTTCCTTAGTACTCCAAGTATTCCTCGTAAAAACAATGTCAACTCGGTCACAAATCAAGGAAACAATCCTCCTCCTTCGAGGAACAATGTCAATCAACATTCTACTCCCAATCAAGGGAATGTCAACAATCAAGGTTACCGAGGAACCACTAACAATAGCAATTCCTTAGGGAATACCTCGAATACAAATCCCCAACAATTTTCATTCTTCTCTAGTAGAAGAACCTACACTCCATTGGGTCAATCTTTGGAATCTATATTTAAAGAGTTGATGGCTAAAAATGTCATTACCTTGCCACCTCAATGAAACTATGAACCCAGTGTGAAGCCTCCATCATGGAATGAGGCATACTATTGTGACTATCATCGGTGCAAAGGTCATTGCACAAATAATTGTCAAGCCTTCAAAAATACCATTCAAGACTTAATCAAAAATGGCACCATCACAATAGAGGGACATCAATAATAAAATGAATACCACCAAGCATTTCGCAACCCCTTGCCCAATTATCAAAAAGGTGAGTCTTTTGAAAAAGGTGTGAATCATATTGATGATCTGATAATCAATCATATATACATTGACGATGAATGGGTCAACGTTATTAAAATCAAAGAGAAGGTGGAATATAGAGAAGTCAATGCAACAACAAGGGCACAAGCTAAAGTTGTCTTAAAGGGTGCCTCCTCAAAATCCACTGGAGGGTAAGTGCACCAAGATGGTTCCCAAAAAAGGGGCTTAAGTGGCCACTTTTTTTCTGAAATCAAGAAATACTGACCTTGGACATGAAATTGAGGATAGCTACACTCAAAATTTTTTGATGGAACAAAAACAAGGATTGTAGTGCTCCAAGTCTACTTTCTAAACTACTAATTTATTTTGAAAATGGTTGAGATTAAGGGGTTCAAAAGAGGGACACACACAAATTGCTGTTGTTTCTATCAGAAAAACATAACATAGCAACTCTTGTGTGACCCGAGCACTTGGACTTTTTTTAAGTATTTTTAAAATCGCTCCAGTTAGAAGTTAGATAACACTATGTAGTAAGGACTGGATATTTTTTGATAATTTTTTAATGAATATTTGATTTTTTATTAATTTTCTAAGTGGGCACTTCCTAAAAAGCAGAATTTTGGCCGTGCTCCCCTTAAAATTTTTTGAAACTAAATTTTTTTTCTAAATTTTTTTTTAAATTGTAGAATGGAATCTAGTTTCTAAAAAATATAATTTATTTTAAATTTTGATGAACGGTTAATTTATAGCTAAAAATACCTCAAACATTGCTTTTGAAGAAAAACCTGACATACAATCAAAAGAAATTATGGATGAAAAAGTTTTAACATTGTTAGAAAATTGAAAAAAATTACATCGTTGAAAGCTAATAAAGAACCTAACATTACCCATGCCTTCGATTTTCTTGATATTGAACCAGATGCAATCTTGATGGTGAGCACTAACCCCATTATGTGAAAATTTGTTG